>JAUNZM010002693.1:0-22604 GCA_033459285.1 Clamator glandarius | reverse complement strand
CCGGGACTGTCACCCCCCCCCATGACTGTCACCACCCACCCCCCCACCTCGGGCTGTGACCCCCCCCACTAGGATTGCCCCCCCCCCCCAATGACTGTCACACCCCACCATGACTGTCACCACCCCCCCTGGGTCTGTCACCCCCCCCCCATGACTGTCACACCCCCCCCATGACTGTCCACCACCCCCCCCCCCGGGCACCCTGACCCCTCCATGGGTGCTGCCCCCCCCCCCCCATAGTTGCCCCTCCTTGTTTACCCCCCCCACCTTGGTTGCCCCCCCCTCCTGCAGTTCCCCCCCTTTCCACCTGATCCACCACCGCCCCCCCCCCCCCGATGGCTCCTGCCCCCCTCACCATAGTTGCCACCCCCATGTCCCCTGCCCCCCTTTTGGTTGCCCCCCTGGTTGCCCCCATGGCCCCTGACACCCCTCCCCTCAGTTGCCCCCCCGGTTGCCCCCATGACCCCTGACCCCCCTCAGTTGCCCCCCTGGTTGCCTCCATGGACCCTGACCCCACCCTCAGTTGCCCCCTCTGGTTGCCCCCATGCCACCGCCCCCCCCCCCAGTTGCCCCCATGCCCCCTGACCCCCCCCTTGGTTGCCCCCAGGCCCCTTTCCCCCACTCAGTTGCCCCCCCCGGTTGCCCCCATAGCCCGTGACCCCCCCTCACTTGCTGCCCCCGGTTGCCCCCATGGCCCCTGACACCCTCTTGGTTGCCCCCCCCAGTTGCCCCCATGCCCCCTGACCCCCCCTTGGTTGCCCCCAGGCCCCTTTCCCGCACTCAGTTGCACCCCCGGTTGCCCCCATGGCCCCTGACACCTCTTGGTTGCCCCCCCGGTTACCTCTATGGCCCCTGACCCCCCCTCGGTTGCCCCCCCTGGTTGCCCCCATAGCCCCTGACCCCCCCCCCCTCGGTTGCCACCCCCCCCACTCGGTTACTCCCATGGCCCCTGATTCCTGGTCAGTTGCTCCCCTACTTGGTTGCCCCCCCATGCCCCCTAACCCCCCCTGGTTGCCACCCCCACCCTTGGTTGCCCCTCCAGCCGAGCCGGTAGCCACCCGGGTGCGGGAGCTGCAGCTTCGTCGCAGCGACTTCGAGGTGCTGAAGGTGATCGGGCGCGGGGCCTTCAGCGAGGTGAGGGGACAGGGGGGGACAGCGGGGCCTTGGGGACACGGGGGGGACACAGGTGGCCCCCATGGTGGCCCCGTGGTGGCCCCGCAGGTGGCTGTGGTGAGGATGAAGGAGACGGGACAGGTCTACGCCATGAAGGTGATGAACAAGTGGGACCTGCTGAAGCGCGGGGAGGTGAGGGACATGGGGACATGGGACATGGGACATGGGGGGACATGGGAAATGGGGGACATATGGATATGGGGATATGGGGATATGGGGACATGGGGATATGGAGATATGGGGGACATGGGGACATGGGGGGACATGTGTATATGGGGACATGGGATATGGGGATATGGGGGGACATGGGGACATGGGGGGGACATGTGGATATGGGGACATGGGGATATGGGGGACATGGGATATGGGGATATGGGGGGATATGGGGATATGGGGGGACATGGGGATATGGAGATATGGGGGACATGGGGGGACATGTGTATATGGGGACATGGGATATGGGGATATGGGGGGGACATGTGGATATGGGGATATGGGGACATGGCATATGGGGATATGGGGGGATATGGGGATATGGGGGGGACATGGGGATATGGAGATATGGGGACATGGGGACATGGGGGGACATGGGGGGACATGTGTATATGGGGACATGGGATATGGGGATATGGGGGGACATGGGGACATGGGGATATGGGGACATGGGATATGGGGATATGGGGGGGACATGGGGATATGGGGATATGGGGGGATATGGGGATATGGAGATATGGGGACATGGGGACATGGGGGGGACATGGGAAATGGGGGACATAGGGACATGGGGACATGGGGGGACATGTGTATATGGGGACATGGGATATGGGGATATGGGGGGACATGGGGACATGGGGATATGGGGACATGGGATATGGGGATATGGGGGGACATGGGGGATATGGGGGACATAGGGACATGGGGACATGGGGGGACATGTGGATATGGGGACATGGGATATGAGGGGACATGGGTTATGGGGCCATGGGGACATGGGATATGGGGGGACATGGGGATATGGGATATGGGGATATGGAGATATAGGGACATGGGGATATGGAGGGACATGGGGACATGGGGACATGGGATATGGGGGGACATGGGTTATGGGGATATGGGGATATGGAGATATGGGGATATGGGGACATGGGGACATGGGGGGACATGTGGATATGGGGACATGGGGACATGGGATATGGGGATATGGGGGGACATGGGGATATGGGGACATGGGGATATGGGGGGATATGGAGATATGGGGATATAGGGACATGGGGACATGGGACGTGGGGACATGGGGATATGGAGATATGGGGGGACATGGGGACATGGGGGGACATGTGGATATGGGGACATGGGATATGGGGATATGGGGGGACATGGGGATATGGGGATATGGGGGGATATGGAGATATGGGGACATGGGGACATGGGGGGACATGGGGACATGGGGATATGGGGACATGGGTACAGGGGGACATGGGATATGGGGACAGGGGGACATGGGGGGACATAGGGATATGGGGGGATATGGGGACATGGGGATATGGGGACATGGGGGGACATGGGGATATGGGGGGATATGGGGACATGTGTATATGGGGACATGGGGGGACATGGGGATATGGGGGGATATGGGGACATGGGGATATGGGGACATGGGACATTGGGGATATGGGGACATGGGCGGACATGGGGGGATATGAGGGGAGATGGGGATATGGGGGGACATGGGGATATGGGGGGATATGGGGACATGGGGATATGGGGACATGGGGACATGGGGGGACATGAGGGGACATGGGGGGACATGGGGACATGGGCACCATGGAGACATGGGACATGGGGACATGGAGATATGGGGGGACATGTGGATATGGGGACATGGGGGCATTGGGGATATGGGGATATGGGGGCATTGGGGATATGGGGACATGGGCGGACATGGGGGGACATGAGGGGAGATGGGGACATGGAGGGACATGAGGGGACAGGGGGACATGGGGATATGGGGACGTGGGGGGAGACATGGGGTCATGGAGAGAGGGTGGGGGGCCTTGCCGAGGGGCCTCAGTGCCTGGCGTTTTCCCCAAGGGGGTGACCCTGAGGGGGGAGGTGACCCTGCTGTCCCCCATGTCCCCTGTCCCCAGGTGTCCTGTTTCCGGGAGGAGCGGGAGGTGCTGGCGAGGGGCGACCAGCGCTGGATCACGCGCCTGCACTTCGCCTTCCAGGACACCCAGTGCCTGGTGAGGGGACACTTTGGGGACACCTCACCTTGGTGACACCCCCCTGGGGGACAGCACCCCCTTGGGGACACACACACACCCCTTGGGGACACCCCCCTTGGGGACTGGGGGCACCACACCATGGGGACACCACACCATATCCCCATGTTCCCCATGTCTCCATGTCCCCATCTCCATGTCCCCAAACCCATCCCCATGTCCCCATTCCCGTGTCCTCATCCCATCCCTGTGTCCCCATCCCATCCCTGTGTCCCCATCCCCGTGGCGCCATCTCCATGTCACTATCCCAGTGTCTCCATGTCCCCATCCCCATGTCCCCACCCCATCCCCATGTCCCTGTCCCCATGTTCTCATGCTTCCCTGTACTCATGTCCCCTTTCCACCTCCATGTCCCTGTCCCCATGTCCCCACGCTGTCCCCATCCCCATGGCACTATCCCAGTGTCTCCATGTCCCCATCCTCATGTCCCCAACCCATCCCCATGTCCCCATCCCATCGCAGTGTCCCCATGCCCATATCCCCAACCCATTCCCTTGTCCCCATCCCATCGCAGTGTCCCCATGCCCATGTCCCCATCCCATCCCCTTGTCCCCATCCCATCGCAGTGTCCCCATGCCCATGTCCCCAACCCATCCCCTTGTCCCTATCCCATCGCAGTGTCCCCATGCCCATGTCCCCAACCCATGCCCATGTCCCCATCCCATTGCAGTGTCCCCATGCCCATGTCCCCATCCCATTGCAGTGTCCCCATGCCCATGTCCCCATCCCATGCCCATGTCCCCCATCCCATCGCAGTGTCCCCATGCCCATGTCCCCAACCCATTCCCTTGTCCCCATCCCATCGCAGTGTCCCCATGCCCATGTCCCCATCCCATCCCCATGTCCCCATCCCATCGCAGTGTCCCCATGCCCATGTCCCCATCCCATGCCCATGTCCCCATCCCATCGCAGTGTCCCCATGCCCATGTCCCCATCCCATCCCCATGTCCCCATCCCATTGCAGTGTCCCCATGCCCATGTCCCCATCCCATCCCCATGTCCCCATCCCATTGCAGTGTCCCCATGCCCATGTCCCCATCCCATCCCCATGTCCCCATCCCATTGCAGTGTCCCCATCCTCATGTCCCCAACCCATCCCCATGTCCCCATCCCATCGCAGTGTCCCCATGCCCATGTCCCCAACCCATCCCCTTGTCCCTATCCCATCGCAGTGTCCCCATGCCCATGTCCCCAACCCATCCCCTTGTCCCTATCCCATCGCAGTGTCCCCATGCCCATGTCCCCATCCCATCCCCATGTCCCCATCCCATCGCAGTGTCCCCATGCCCATGTCCCCATCCCATCCCCTTGTCCCCATCCCCGTGTCCCCACATCCCCATCGCTGGGTCCCCATGTCCCCTCAGTGTCCCCACAGCACCTGATGATGAAGCACTACATCGGGGGAGGGGGTACCTCCTAACCCTGGTCCCCATCCCCACGTCCCCATGTCCCCTTGCTGTCCCCATGTCCCCGTGGTGTCCCCACAGTACCTGGTGATGGAGTACTACATTGGGGGGGACCTGCTGACCCTGCTCACCAAGTTTGGGGGACCGTCTCCCGCTGGCCATGGCTCGGTTCTACCTGGCCGAGCTGGTGCTGGCGATCGACGCCGTCCACCGCCTCGGATACGTCCACCGGTGGGACACGCGGGGACACGTGGGGACACGGCACAGGGGTGGGGGACAACGTAGGGACAGGGACATGGGGGGACGTGGCATGGGGTGGAGGACATGGGGACATGGGAGACATAGGGATATGGGGATATGGGGATGGGGACATGGGGATATGGGACATGGGGGACATGGGGATATGGGGATATGGGGATATGGGGACATGGGGACATGGGGACATGGGGATATAGGGATATGGGGATATAGGGATATGGGATATGGGACATGGGGATATGGGGATATGAGGACAGGGGGACATGGGGACATGGGGACATGGGGATATGGGGATATAGGGATATGGGGATATGGGATATGGGACATGGGGATATGGGGATATGGGGACATGGGAATATGGGACATGGGGACATGGGGATATAGGGATATGGGGATATGGGAGACATGGGGACATGGGGATATGGGAGACATGGGGATATGGGACATGGGGACATGGGGATATAGGGACATGGGGATATGGGAGACATGGGGATATGGGGGACAGGGGGACGTGGGGATATGGGAGACATGGGGACATGCGGATATGGGGGACAGGGGGACATGGGGATATGCAGGACATGGGGATATGGGGACATGGGGGACATGGGGGACATGGGGGACATGGGGACGTGGGGATATGGGGACACAGGGACGGAGGACATGGGGTTATGGGACATGGGGACATGGGTGGGACATGGGGGGATGTGGCATGGGGTGGAGGACATAGGGACATGCAGGGACAGGGGGACATGGGGATATGGGGGGACAAGCGGACACGGGGACAAAACGGACAGAAGGCTGCGCTGGCAGCATGAGGACGCAGGGGGTGGTGACAAGGGGACACAGGGTGACAGAGGACACCCCCCTCCCCTCCAGGGACATCAAACCAGACAACATCCTCCTGGACCGGCAGGGACACGTCCGGCTTGGGGACTTCGGGTCCTGCGTGAAACTGGGACCTGATGGCACCGTGAGTGGGGACAGGGGACAGGGAGAGGGACAGGGGACAGGAGGCAGGGGACATGGGTGGGGACAGGGGACAGGGATGCGCTCAGCAGTGGTGATAGGCACCTGTCCCCATGCTGTCCCCATGCTGTCCCCAGTCTCCAGATGCTCTTGGCTGCGGCCATAGCCACTTGTACCCACGCTGTCCCAACGATGTCCCATGTCCCCAGATGCTCTTGGTGGTGGCCATAGCCACCTGTCCCTATGATGTCCCCATGATGTCCCCAGTCCCTAGATGCTCTCAGCAGTGGCCGTAGCCACCTGTCCCCATGATGTCCCCACGATGTCCCCAATCCCCAGATGCTCTCAGCAGTGGCCGTAGCCACCTGTCCCCACGCTGTCCCCGTGATATCCCCATGATGTCCCCACGCTGTCCCCAACATGTCCCCAATCCCCAGATGCTCTCAGCAGTGGCCGTAGCCACCTGTCCCCACGATGTCCCCACGATGTCCCCACGATGTCCCCAATGCCTGGATGCTTTCAGCAGTGGCCATAGCCGTCTGTCCCCATGATGTCCCCGTGATGTCCCCAATCCCTAGATGCGCTCAGCAGTGGCCATAGCCACCTGTCCCCATGATGTCCCCATGATGTCCCATGTCTCCAGATGCTCTTGGTGGTGGCCATAGCCACCTGTCCCCATGATGTCCCCATGATGTCCCCAATCCCCAGATGCTCTCAGCAGTGGCCGTAGCCACCTGTCCCCACGCTGTCCCCGTGATATCCCCATGATGTCCCCACGCTGTCCCCAACATGTCCCCAATCCCCAGATGCTCTCAGCAGTGGCCGTAGCCACCTGTCCCCATGATGTCCCCATGATGTCCCCACGATGTCCCCACGATGTCCCCAATGCCTGGATGCTTTCAGCAGTGGCCATAGCCACCTGTCCCCATGATGTCCCCATGATGTCCCCAATCCCTAGATGCGCTCAGCAGTGGCCATAGCCGTCTGTCCCCATGATGTCCCCATGATGTCCCCAATCCCTAGATGCTCTCAGCAGTGGCCATAGCCACCTGTCCCCATGATGTCCCCATGATGTCCCCACGATGTCCCCAATCCCTGGATGCTTTCAGCAGTGGCCATAGCCACCTGTCCCCATGATGTCCCCACGATGTCCCCATGATGTCCCCATGATGTCCCCAATGCCTGGATGCTTTCAGCAGTGGCCATAGCCGTCTGTCCCCATGATGTCCCTGTGATGTCCCCAATCCCCAGATGCTCTCAGCAGTGGCCATAGCCACCTGTCCCCATGATGTCCCCGTGATGTCCCCAGTCCCCAGACGCTCTTGGCTGTGGCCATAGCCACCTGTCCCCATGCTGTCCCCACGATGTATCCATGATGTCCCCAATCCCCAGATGCTCTCAGCAGTGGCCATAGCCACCTGTCCCCATGATGTCCCCACGATGTCCCCATGATGTTCCCATGATATCTCCAATGCCTGGATGCTTTCAGCAGTGGCCATAGCCGCCTGTCCCTATGATGTCCCCACGATGTCCCCAATCCCTAGATGCTCTCAGCAGTGGCCATAGCCACCTGTCCCCATGATGTCCCCATGATGTCCCCAATCCCTAGATGCTCTCAGCAGTGGCCATAGCCACCTGTCCCCATGCTGTCCCCACGATGTATCCATGATGTCCCCAGTCCCTAGATGCTCTCAGCAGTGGCCATAGCCACCTGTCCCCATGATGTCCCCGTGATATCCCCATGATGTCCCCACGCTGTCCCCAACATGTCCCCAATCCCCAGATGCTCTCAGCAGTGGCCATAGCCACCTGTCCCCATGATGTCCCCGTGATGTCGCCACGATGTCCCCATGATGTCCCCAATGCCTGGATGCTTTCAGCAGTGGCCATAGCCGCCTGTCCCTATGATGTCCCCACGATGTCCCCAATCCCTAGATGCTCTCAGCAGTGGCCATAGCCATCTGTCCCCATGATGTCCCCGTGATGTCCTCAATCCCCAGATGCTCTTGGCTGTGGCCATAGCCACCTGTCCCTATGATGTCCCCACGATGTCCCCAATCCCTAGATGCTCTCAGCAGTGGCCACAACCACCTGTCCCCATGATGTCCCCATGATGTTCCCATGATGTCCCCAGTCCCCAGATGCTCTTGGCTGTGGCCATAGCCACCTGTCCCCATGCTGTCCCCACGATGTATCCATGATGTCCCCAATCCCCAGATGCTCTCAGCAGTGGCCATAGCCACCTGTCCCCATGATGTCCCCACGATGTCCCCATGATGTTCCCATGATATCTCCAATGCCTGGATGCTTTCAGCAGTGGCCATAGCCACCTGTCCCCATGATGTCCCCGTGATGTCCCCATGATGTCCCATGTCTCCAGATGCTCTTGGTGGTGGCCATAGCCACCTGTCCCCATGATGTCCCCGTGATGTCCCCAATCCCCAGACGCTCTTGGCTGTGGCCATAGCCACCTGTCCCCATGCTGTCCCCATGATGTCCCCATGATGTCCCATGTCTCCAGATGCTCTTGGTGGTGGCCATAGCCACCTGTCCCCATGATGTCCCCATGATGTCCCCAATCCCTAGATGCTCTCAGCAGTGGCCGTAGCCACCTGTCCCCATGATGTCCCCGTGATATCCTCATGATGTCCCCACGACGTCCCCATCATGTCCCCAATCCCCAGATGCTCTCAGCAGTGGCCATAGCCACCTGTCCCCATGATGTCCCTGTGATGTCCCCAATCCCTAGATGCTCTCAGCAGTGGCCATAGCCACCTGTCCCCACGCTGTCCCCGTGATATCCCCATGATGTCTCCATGATGTCCCCATGATGTCCCCAATCCCTGGATGCTTTCAGCAGTGGCCATAGCCGTCTGTCCCCATGATGTCCCCGTGATGTCCCCAATCCCTAGATGCTCTCAGCAGTGGCCGTAGCCACCTGTCCCCATGATGTTCCCATGATGTCCCCATGATGTCCCCAATGCCTGGATGCTTTCAGCAGTGGCCATAGCCGTCTGTCCCCATGATGTCCCTGTGATGTCCCCAATCCCTAGATGCTCTCAGCAGTGACCATAGCCACCTGTCCCCATGATGTCCCTGTGATGTCCCCAATCCCTAGATGCTCTCAGCAGTGGCCATAGCCACCTGTCCCCATGATGTCCCTGTGATGTCCCCAATCCCTAGATGCTCTCAGCAGTGGCCATAGCCACCTGTCCCCATGATGTCCCTGTGATGTCCCCAATCCCTAGATGCTCTCAGCAGTGGCCATAGCCACCTGTCCCCATGATGTCCCTGTGATGTCCCCAATCCCTAGATGCTCTCAGCAGTGGCCATAGCCACCTGTCCCCATGATGTCCCTGTGATGTCCCCAATCCCTAGATGCTCTCAGCAGTGGCCATAGCCACCTGTCCCCGCGCTGTCCCCGTGTCCCCAGGTGCGCTCGGCGGTGGCTGTGGGGACCCCCGACTACCTGTCCCCCGAGATGCTGTGGGCGGTGGAGGACCCGGGGCGCTCGTACGGGGCCGAGTGCGACTGGTGGGCGCTGGGGGCTCTGGCCTACGAGATGTTCTTCGGGAGACCCCCCTTCTTCGCCGACTCCGTCCTCGAGACCTACGCCAAGATCCTGCACTTCGAGGTGCCGCTGCGGGGCACTGGGAGGGACTGGGGAGGCACTGGGAAGGGCTGGGAGGGACTGGGGAGGCACTGGGAGGGACTGGGAGGGACTGGGGAGGCACTGGGAAGGGCTGGGAGGGACTGGGGAGGCACTGGGAGGGACTGGGGAGGCACTGGGAAGGGCTGGGAGGGACTGGGAAGGGCTGGGAGGGATTGGGGAGGCACTGGGAAGGGCTGGGGAAGGACTGGGAGGGACTGGGAGGGATTGGGGAGGCACTGGGAAGGGCTGGGAGGAACTGGAGAGGCACTGGGAAGGACTGGGAAAGGACTGGGAGGGACTGGGAGGGATTGGGGTGGCACTGGGAAGGGCTGGGAGGGACTGGGGAGGCACTGGGAAGGGCTGGGGAAGGACTGGGAGGGACTGGGAGGGATTGGGGAGGCACTGGGAAGGGCTGGGAGGAACTGGAGAGGCACTGGGAAGGACTGGGAAAGGACTGGGAGGGACTGGGTGGGATTGGGGAGGCACTGGGAAGGGCTGGGAGGGACTGGGGAGGCACTGGGAAGGGCTGGGAGGGACTGGGTGGGATTGGGGAGGCACTGGGAAGGACTGGGAGGGACTGAGGAGGCACTGGGAAGGACTGGGAGGGACTGGGAAGGCACTGGGAAGGGCTGGGAGGGACTGGGATGGATTGGGGAGGCACTGGGAAGGACTGGGAGGGACTGGGGAGGCACTGGGAAGGGCTGGGAGGGACTGGGGAGGCACTGGGAAGGGCTGGGAGGGATTGGGAAGGGCTGGGAGGGATTGGGGAGGCACTGGGAAGGGCTGGGAGGGACTGGGGAGGCACTGGGAAGGGCTGGGAGGGACTGGGAGGGACTGGGAGGGATTGGGGAAGCACTGGGAAGGACTGGGAGGGACTGGAGAGGCACTGGGAAGGGCTGGGGATGCACTGGGAAGGACTGGGGAAGGACTGGGAAGGACTGGGTGGGATTGGGGAGGCACTGGGAAGGGCTGGGAGGGACTGGGAGGGATTGGGGAGGCACTGGGAAGGACTGGGAGGGACTGGGGAGGCACTGGGAAGGGCTGGGAGGGACTGGGGAGGCACTGGGAAGGACTGGGAGGGAATGGGAAGGCACTGGGAAGGGCTGGGAGGGAATGGGAAGGCACTGGGAAGGACTGGGAGGGAATGGGAAGGCACTGGGAAGGACTGGGAGGGACTGGGGAGGCACTGGGAAGGACTGGGAGGGACTGGGGAGGCACTGGGAAGGACTGGGAGGGAATGGGAAGGACTGGGAGGGAATGGGAAGGCACTGGGAAGGACTGGGAGGGACTGGGGAGGCACTGGGAAGGACTGGGAGGGAATGGGAAGGCACTGGGAAGGACTGGGAGGGACTGGGGAGGCACTGGGAAGGACTGGGAGGGAATGGGAAGGCACTGGGAAGGAATAGGGGGCGCTGGTAGGGAATAGGGGGCACTGGGAGGCACTGGGAGGGGATGGGGAGGCACTGGGAAGGACCGGGAGGGACTGGGAAGGGCTGGGAGGGACTCGGGAGGCACTGGGAAGGACTGGGAGGGGATGGGAAGGCACTGGGAGGGAATAGGGGGTGCTGGGAGGGACTGGGAGGCACTGGGAAGGACTGGGAAGGAGTGAGGAGGGGATGAAGAGGTACTTGGAGGAAACGGGGGGCATTGGGAAGGACTAGGAGGGACTGGGGAGGCACTGGGAGGGACTGGGGAGGCACTGGAAGGGACTGGGAGGGGATGGGGAGGCACTGGCAGGGACTGGGGAGGCACTGGAAGGGACTGGGAGGGACTGGGAAGGACTGGGAGGGACTGGGAAGGACTGGGGAGGCACTGGGAGGGACTGGGAGGTCAATGGGGTGGTACTGGGAGGGACTGGGAGGGAATAGGGGGCACTGGGAGGGACTGGAGACACTGGAGTCACTGGGGTTACTAAGAGTCACTGGTGTCATTGAGGTTACTGGGTTTACTGGGAGCACTGGGAGTCACCGTGGTTACTGGGAGTCACTGGAGTCACTGATTTCACTGGGTTTATTGGGAATCACTGGTGTCACTGGGGTTACTGGGGACACTGGAGTCACTGGGAGCACTGGGGTTACTGAGAGTCACTGGGGTTACTGGGGACACTGGTGTCACTGGGAGCACTGGGGTTACTGAGAGTCACTGGGGTTACTGGGGACACTGGTGTCACTGGGAGCACTGGGGTTACTGAGAGTCACTGGGGTTACTGGGGACACTGGTGTCACTGGGAGCACTGGGGTTACTGGTAGTCACTGGGGTCACTGGGGACACTGGTGTCACTGGTGTCACTGGTGTCACTGGGAGTCACTGGTGTCACTGGGGTTACTGGTGTCACTGGGAGCCACTGGGATTACTGGGGACACTGGTGTCACTAGGAGCACTGGGGTCACTGGGAACACTGGGGTTACTGAGAGTCACTGGGGTTACTGGTGTCACTGGGAGCACTGGGAGTCACTGGTGTCACTGGGGACACTGGTGTCACTGGGAGCACTGGGGTTACTGAGGGTCACTAGGGTTACTGGGGACACTGGTGTCACTGGGAGCACTGGGAGTCACTGGTGTCACTGGGGACACTGGTGTCACTGGGAGCACTGGGGTTACTGGGAGCACTGGGGTTACTGGGGACACTGGTGTCACTGGGAGCACTGGGAGTCACTGGTGTCACTGGGGACACTGGTGTCACTGGGAACACTGGGGTTACTGGGAGTCACTGGGGTTACTGGGGACACTGGTGTCACTGGGACCACTGGGAGTCACTGGGGTTACTGGGGACACTGGTGTTACTGGGAGCACTGGGGTTACTGGGGACACTGGTGTCACTGGGGACACTGGTGTTACTGGGAGCACTGGGGTTACTGGGGACACTGGTGTCACTGGGAGCACTGAGGTTACTGGGGACACTGGTGTTACTGGGGACACTGGTGTCACTGGGAGCACTGAGGTTACTGGGGACACTGGTGTCACTGGGAGCACTGAGGTTACTGGGGACACTGGTGTCACTGGGGACACTGGTGTTACTGGGAGCACTGGGGTTACTGGGGACACTGGTGTCACTGGTGTTACTGGGAGCACTGGGGTTACTGGGGACACTGGTGTCACTGGGGACACTGGTGTTACTGGGAGCACTGGGGTGACTGGGGACACTGGTGTCACTGGGAGTCACTGGGGTTACTGGGGACACCGGTGTCACTGGGGACACTGGTGTCACTGGGAGCACTGGGGTTACTGGGGACACTGGTGTTACTGGGAGCACTGAGGTTACTGGGGACACTGGTGTTACTGGGAGCACTGAGGTTACTGGGGACACTGGTGTTACTGGGAGCACTGAGGTTACTGGGGACACTGGTGTCACTGGGAGCACTGGGGTTACTGGGAGTCACTGGGGTTACTGGGGACACTGGTGTCACTGGGAGCACTGAGGTTACTGGGGACACTGGTGTTACTGGGAGCACTGAGGTTACTGGGGACACTGGTGTTACTGGGAGCACTGAGGTTACTGGGGACACTGGTGTCACTGGGAGCACTGGGGTTACTGGGAGTCACTGGGGTTACTGGGGACACTGGTGTCACTGGGAGCACTGAGGTTACTGGGGACACTGGTGTTACTGGGAGCACTGAGGTTACTGGGGACACTGGTGTTACTGGGAGCACTGAGGTTACTGGGGACACTGGTGTTACTGGGAGCACTGGGGTTACTGGGGACACTGGTGTCACTGGGAGCACTGGGGTTACTGGGGACACTGGTGTTACTGGGAGCACTGGGGTTACTGGGGACACTGGTGTCACTGGGAGTCACTGGGGTGACTGGGGACACTGGGAGTCACTGGGGTGACTGGGGACACCGGTGTCACTGGGTTTACTGGGAGCCACTGGTGTCTCCTCCAGGACCACCTCCACCTCCCCCCGGACGACCCAGACGAACCGGACGCCGCTTCCCCTCCGGGGCGGGATTCGAACCCGGATCCCCCGGTTTGCCCGGAGCGGGATTCGAACCCTGATCTCGAGTGGTTGGAGTCGAACCCGGATGCAGCGTCGCTCGTCCCGGGGCGGGATTCGAACCCGGTTCCCCCGCGGCGGGTGCCGGCGGCGGCGCGCGCGCTGGTGCTGGGGCTGCTGTGCGCGCGCGAGCGGCGGCTCGGCCGGGGCGGGGCCCGCGACTTCCGGCGGGCGGCGCTGTTCGCGGGGCTGAAATGGCGGCGGCTGCCCAGGGCCCGACCCCCCTTCGCCCCCGCGGCCGCCGGCGCCGCCGACACCGCCAACTTCGACGTGCTGGACGAGAGCCTCAGCCAGCCGGTGAGACACCCCCCCATCCCGGGATTCCCCATCCCGGGATTCCCCCCCATTCCTGAGGAAAGGAGACCCCCCCCCCCCCGATTCTGGGACCCCACCCCGGGACCCCCTCATCCCGGGAAACCCCATCCCGGGGACCCCCCCATTCGTAAGGACAGGGACCCCCCCCCCATCCCGGGAAACCCCATCCCGGGGACCCCCCCATTCGTAAGGACAGGGACCCCCGCCATCCCAGGAAGCCCCATCCCGGGGACCCCCCCATTCCTAAGGACAGGGACCCCCCCCATCCCGGGAAGCCCCATCCCGGGGACCCCCCCATTCGTAAGGACAGGGACCCCCGCCATCCCGGGAAGCCCCATCCCGGGGACCCCCCCATTCCTAAGGACAGGGACCCCCCCCCATCCCGGGAAGCCCCATCCCGGGGACCCCCCCATTCCTAAGGACAGGGACCCCCCCCATCCCGGGAAACCCCATCCCGGGGACCCCCCCATTCCTAAGGACAGGGACCCCCCCCATCCCGGGAAACCCCATCCCGGGGACCCCCCCATTCCTAAGGACAGGGACCCCCCCCATCCCGGGAAACCCCATCCCGGGGACCCCCCCATTCGTAAGGACAGGGACCCCCGCCATCCCGGGAAACCCCATCCCGGGGACCCCCCCATTCCTAAGGACAGGGACCCCCCCCATCCCGGGACCCGCCCCATCCCGGGAAACCCCATCCCGGGGACCCTCCCATTCCTAAGGACAGGGACCCCCCCCATCCCGGGACCCGCCCCATCCCGGGAAACCCCATCCCGGGGACCCTCCCATTCCTAAGGACAGGGACCCCCCCCATCCCGGGAAACCCCATCCCGGGAAACCCCATCCCGGGGACCCTCCCATTCCTAAGGACAGGGACCCCCCCCATCCCGGGAAACCCCATCCCGGGGACCCCCCCATTCCTAAGGACAGGGACCCCCCCCATCCCGGGAAACCCCATCCCGGGGACCCCCCCATTCCTAAGGACAGGGACCCCCCCCATCCCGGGAAACCCCATCCCGGGGACCCCCCCATTCGTAAGGACAGGGACCCCCGCCATCCCGGGAAACCCCATCCCGGGGACCCCCCCATTCCTAAGGACAGGGACCCCCCCCCATCCCGGGACCCGCCCCATCCCGGGAAACCCCATCCCGGGGACCCTCCCATTCCTAAGGACAGGGACCCCCCCCATCCCGGGACCACCCCATCCCGGGAAACCCCATCCCGGGGACCCCCCCATTCCTAAGGACAGGGACCCCCCCCATCCCGGGACCCGCCCCATCCCGGGAAACCCCATCCCGGGGACCCCCCCATTCGTAAGGACAGGGACCCCCCCCCATCCCGGGACCCCCCCATCCCGGGAAACCCCATCCCGGGCACCCCCCATTCCTAAGGACAGGGACCCCCCCCCCGTCCCAGGAACCCCCATCCCAGGGGACCCCCCCATTCCTAAGGACAGAGGACCCCCCCATCCCGGGACACCCCCACACCTCGAGACCCCCCCCATCACAGGACCTCCCCGTCCTGGGACACCCACATTCCTGATGACAGGGACCCCCCCCATCCCGGGGACCTCTCCATTCCTAAGGACAGTGTCCCCCCCACTCCCGGAACCCCCCCTATCCTAGGACACACCCCTGTCCTGAGGAAAGGGACCCCCTCCCAACCCGGGACACCCCCACACCTCGGGATCCCCCATCACAGGACCCCTCCCATCCCGGTACCCCCCCCCATTCCTGAGGACAGGGACCCCCCCCGTCCTGGGACCCCCACCCCCACCCGGGACCCCCCCATCCCGGGAAACCCCATCCAGAGGACCCCCCCCATTCCTAAGGACAGGGACTCCCCCGTCCCGGGACCCCCCATCCCAGGAAACCCCATCCCGGGACCCCCCATTCCTAAGGACAGGGACCCCCCCCCCCCCCCCCGTCCCGGGACCCCCCCACACCTCGAGATCCCCCCATCACAGGACCTCCCCATCCTGGGACACCCCCATTCCTGAGGATAGGGACCCCCCAATCCCGGGACCCCTCCCATCCCGGGAAACACCATCCTGGGATCCCCCCATTCCTGAGGACAGGGACCCCCCCACTCCTGGAACCTCCCCATCCTAGGACACCCCTATCCTGAGGAAAGGGACCCCCCCCCCCATCCTGGGACACCCCCACACCTCGGGACCCCCCCATCACAGGACCCCTCCCATCCCGGTACCCCCCCCATTCCTGAGGACAGGGACTCCCCCCCATCCTGGGACCCTACTCCCACTCCGGGACCCCCCCATCCCGGGAAACCCCATTCTGGGCCCCCCCCCCCATTCCTAAGGACAGGGACCCCCCCATCCTGAGACCCCCCATCCCAGGAAACCCCATCCCGGGACCCCCCATTCCTAAGGACAGGGACCCCCCCCATCCTGGGACCCCACCCTGGGACTCCCGCATCCCGAGAAACCCCATCCCGGGGACCCCCCCATTCCTAAGGACAGGGACCCCCCCCGTATCCTGGGACCCCCCCACCCCGGGACCCCCCCATTCCGGGAAACCCCATCCCGGGGACCCCCCCATTCCTAAGGACAGGGACCCCCCCTGTATCCTGGGACCCCCCACCCTGGGACCCCCCCATTCCGGGAATCCCCATCCCGGGGACCCCCCCCATTCCTAAGAACAGGGACTCCCCCCCTATCCTGGGACCCTACCCCCACCCCGGGACCCCCCCATCCCGGGAAACTCCATCCTGGGATTCCCCCTATTCCTGAGGACAGGGACCCCCCCATCCCGGGACCCCCGCATCCCGGGAAGGGCCATTCTGGGCCCCCCCCATTCCTGAGGACAGGGACACCCCTGTCCCGGGACCCCCACCCTATTCCTGAGGACTGGGACCCCCTCCATCCCGGGGACCCCCCCATTCCTTGACCCTCCCTGTTCCGGGACCCCCCACACCTCGAGACTCCCCCATCACAGGACCCTCCCCCCCACGTCCTGGGATCCCCCCATTATTGAGGACAGGGACACTCCCATCCCAGGAACCCCCCCATTCCTGATGACAGGGACCCCTCCTCCCGGGAACCCCCATCCCAGGACCCTCGCATCCCGGGAAACCCCATCCTGGGTTCCCTCCATTCCTGAGGACAGGGACACCCCCCCATCCCGGGAACCCCCCAATTCCTGAGGACAGGGACCCCCCCCATCCCAAGACCTCCCCCCATTCCTGAGGACAGTGACCCCCTAACACCTCGAGACTCCCCCATCAAAGGACCACCCCCCCGTCCTGGGATCCCCCCATTCCTGAGGACAGGGACTCCCTCCCTCCCGGAACCCCCCCATCCTAGGACACCCCTATCCTGAGGAAAGGGACCCCCCCATGCTGGGACACCCCCACACCTCGGGACCCCCCCATCACAGGACCCCTCCCATCCCGGTACCCCCCCATTCCAGAGGACAGGGACCCCCTCATCCCGGGACCCCCTCAAACCTCGGGACCCTGCCATTCCTGAGGACAGTGACCCCCTCCATCCCGGGGACCCCCCCATTCCTAAGGACAGTGACCCTCCCTGTCCCGGGACCCCCCCACACCTCGAGACTCCCCCATCACAGGACTCCCCCCCCACGTCCTGGGATCCCCCCATTATTGAGGACAGGGACAACCCATCCTGGGAACCCCCCTATTCCTGATGACAGGGACCCCCCCCCATCCCGGAACCCCCCCATCCTGGGTTCCCCCCATTCCTGAGGACAGGGACACCCCCCCATCCCAGGAACCCCACCAATTCCTCAGGACAGGGACCCCCCCCCATTCCTGAGGATAGTGACCCCCCCCACACCTCGAGACTCCCCCATCACAGGACACCACCCCCCCCCCCCCGTCCTGGGATCCCCCCCATTCCTGAGGACAGGGACCCCCTCCCTCTCAGAACCCCCCCATCCTAGGACACCCCTATCCTGAGGAAAGGGAGCCCCTCATGCTGTGACACCCCCACACCTCGGGATCCCCCCATCACAGGACCCCTCCCATCCCGGTACCCCCCCATTCCTGCGGACAGGGACCCCCCCCATCCTGGAAACCCCCATCCCGGGACACCCCCTCATCCCAGGGCCCCCCCCCAAACCGAGGACAGGGACCCCTCGGATCCGCCCCCCCAGCCCTGAGACCCCCATATTGGGACACACCCCCAGCAATGGGATTCTATCCCGGGAGGCCCCCCCAAAAAATGGGGTTCCTTCTGGCCTCCCCCCATAATTACCTCCCTTTCTTTAATTGCCTCCCACCACCCCCCAGGATCCCCAGGAGGAGCCGTGGGACCCCCCAGCTCTGGAGCTGCACCTCCCGTTTGTGGGGTACTCGTACGCCCGGGGAGACCCCGAGTGAGTCGGGGGGGGCACTGGGAGTGACTGGGAGAGGAATGGGGAGGGGACTGGGAGGGAATGGGAAGCACTGGGAGAGGAATGGGGAGCACTGGGAGGGAATGGGGAGCACTGGGAGGGAATGGGGAGCACTGGGAGGGAATGGGGAGCACTGGGAGAGGAATGGGGAGTACTGGGAGGGAATGGGGAGCACTGGGAGACGAATGGGGAGCACTGGGAGGGAATGGGAAGGACTGGAGGGAATGGGAAGCACTGGGAGACGAACGGGGAGCACTGGGAGGGAATGGGGAGCACTGGGAGGGAATGGGGAGCACTGGGAGGGAATGGGAAGCACTGGGAGGGAATGGGAAGCACTGGGAGGGAATGGGAAGGGCTGGGAGAGGAATGGGGAGCACTGGGAGGGAATGGGGAGCACTGGGAGGGAATGGGGAGCACTGGGAGGGAATGGGGAGCACTGGGAGGGAATGGGAAGGGCTGGGAGAGGAATGGGGAGCACTGGGAGGGAATGGGGAGCACTGGGAGGGAATGGGAAGCACTGGGAGATGAACGGGGAGCACTGGGAGGGAATGGGAAGGGCTGGGAGAGGAATGGGAAGAACTGGGAGAGGAATGGGGAGCACTGGGAGGGAATGGGAAGCACTGGGAGGGAATGGGAAGCACTGGGAGGGAATGGGAAGCACTGGGAGGGAATGGGGAGCACTGGGAGGGAATGGGGAGCACTGGGAGGGAATGGGAAGGGCTGGGAGGGAATGGGGAGCACTGGGAGGGAATGGGAAGGGCTGGGAGAGGAATGGGGAGCACTGGGAGGGAATGGGGAGCACTGGGAGACGAACGGGAAGCACTGGGAGGGAATGGGAAGCACTGGGAGGGAATGGGAAGCACTGGGAGGAATGGAAGCACTGGGAGGGAATGGGAAGCGCTGGGAGAGGAATGGGAAGGGCTGGGAGGGAATGGGAAGAACTGGGAGAGGAATGGGGAGCACTGGGAGGGAATGGGGAGCACTGGGAGAGAATGGGGAGCACTGGGAGGGAATGGGGAGCGCTGGGAGGGAATGGGGAGCACTGGGAGGGAATGGGGAGGACTGGGAGGGAATGGGGAGCACTGGGAGGGAATGGGGAGCACTGGGAGGGAATGGGGAGCACTGGGCACTGGGAGGGAATGGAATGGGAAGGGCTGGGAGGGAATGGGGAGCACTGGGAGGGAATGGGAAGGGCTGGGAGGGAATGGGGAGGACTGGGAGGGAATGGGGAACACTGGGAGGGAATGGGAAGGACTGGGAGGGAATGGGGAGCACTGGGAGAGAATGGGGAGCACTGGGAGAGGAATGGGGAGCACTGGGAGGGAATGGGGAGGACTGGGAGGGAATGGGGAACACTAGGAGGGAATGGGAAGGACTGGGAGGGAATGGGGAGCACTGGGAGAGAATGGGGAGCACTGGGAGAGGAATGGGGAGCACTGGGAGGGAATGGGGAGCACTGGGAGGGAATGGGGAGGACTGGGAGGGAATGGGGAACACTGGGAGGGAATGGGAAGGACTGGGAGGGAATGGGGAGCACTGGGAGGGAATGGGGAGCACTGGGAGGGACTGGGAGAGGAATGGGGAGGGGACTGGGAGGGAATGGGAAGGGCTGGGAGGGAATGGGGAGCACTGGGAGAGGAATGGGGAGCACTGGGAGGGAATGGGAAGGGCTGGGAGTGAATGGGGAGCACTGGAGGGACTGGAAGGTAACTGGGAGTGAATGGGGGGGCACTGGGAGGGACTGGGGAGCACTGGGAGCGAATGGGGAGCATTGAGAGTGACTGGGAGGTAACTGGAAGTGAATGGGGGGGCACTGGGAGGGACTGGAAGGTAACTGGGAGCGAATGGGGGAGCACTGGGAGGGACTGGAAGGTAACTGGGAGCGAATGGGGGAGCACTGGGAGGGACTGGAAGGTAACTGGGAGTGAATGGGGGAGCACTGGGAGGGACTGGAAGGTAACTGGGAGCGAATGGGGGGGGCACTGGGAGGGACTGGAAGGTAACTGGGAGCGAATGGGGGGGCACTGGGAGGGACTGGGGAGCACTGGAGCAATGTAGGGGGGGACTGGGGGTCCTCTAGGAGTCCCCAGGTTTGGAGGGGTGAAAGGGGGCAGGGGAGGGGGGAGGGAATGGGGGGACTAGGGGTCCCCAAATGGGGGTCCTGGTCGGGGGGGGCTTCCAGGTGACAACCCCCCCCCCCACCACTGTTTCCAGCCCTGAGGAGGAAGAGGAGGAGGAAGAGGAAGAGGAGGAAGATGAGGAGTGGGACCAGGACGTGGCCATGGAGGGGGAGTGGGGGACCCCCCCAGAATCAGGGACCCCCCCAGAGACCCCACTACTTATTGACCCACCCCCACTTGTAGGGACCCCCCCCACTTGTAGGGACCCCCCCCACTTGTAGGGACCCCCCCAGCCCCAGCTTCTCCCCAACCTCCAGGGGTCCCTTCAGCCTTGGAGGAGCCCGCACCCCCAGAAAGACCCCCCCAGAAAGAAACCCCCCCACCACCAGAGGGCTCCCCCCAAAAAGAACAGCCCTCACCCGTGCGAGACCCCCCCAAGAAAGCCCCTCCCCAACCTGAGGGCCCCCCCCCAGCCAGGGGGGTCCCCCCCGCGGACGCCGCCGCCCCCCGACTCTGCAGCTCCCCTTGAAGAAACGGTATTGAGGGGTGACTCCGGGGGTCCCCATGGCCCGGGGGGGGGGCGTTCCCTGGGGTCCTGGGCTGGGGGGGCGGGGAGGGGCGTAGGGGAGTCCTGGAGGGGCGTGGCCTCAGACGGAGGGGGCGTGATCAGCGCGGGAAGGGCGTGGCCTAAAATAGAGGGGGCGTGGCCTCAGCCAGAGGAGGTAGTGTCTGCGCTGATGGGGCGTGACCTGCACTCGGAGGGGGGCGTGGTCATCGCGGAAGGGGTGTGGCCTCAATTAGAGGAGGCGTGGTCGGTGCTGAAGGGGGCTCGGTCTGGTATTACCGGGAGGGTCTTAAGCGGAGGGGGCTCGGGATCTAATCGTGAGGGGGCGTGGTCAGTGCGGAAAGGGGCGTGTTCTCACCATCGAAGGGGCTTCGGTCTTCCCTAAATGGGCGGGGCCTGATTCCCGAGTGGGCGTGGCCTGAGCCGACGGGGCGTGGTCTCATCCGATTGGGGGCGTGTCGGTTGCAGGCGGCGCTGCCCGAGCTGCAGGCGGCGCTGGAGGCCGAACGGCGGGAGAGAGCGGAGCTGGAGAGAGAACTGGGGCTGCTGAGGGCGGCGGGACAGGGGCTGGCCCGGTACTGGGGGAACTGGGAGGGACTGGGAAGGGTTGGGAGGGACTGGGGAGGGGGCTGGGGAGGCACTGGGGGGGAACGGGAGGCACTGGGAAGGGTTGGGAGGGGCTGGGAGGGACTGGGGAGGCACTGGGGAGGGCTGGGAGGGGATGGGAAGGCGCTGGGAGGCACTGGGGGGGGAACGGGAGGCACTGGGAAGGGTTGGGAGGGACTGGGGAGGCACTGGGAGGGGATGGGGAGGCACTGGGAGGGACTGGGGAGGCACTGGGAAGGGCTGGGAGGGGATGGGAGGGATTGGGAGGGACTGGGGAGGCGCTGGGAGGGACTGGGAAGGGTTGGGAGGGACTGGGGAGGCACTGGGAAGGACTGGGAGGGACTGGGAAGGACTGGGGAGGCACTGGGAAGGACTGGGAGGGGCTGGGAAGGGTTGGGAGCGACTGGGGAGGCACTGGGAGGGACTGGGAGGGAATGGAGAGGCACTGGGAGGGACTGGGGAGGCACTGGGAAGGACTGGGAGGGGCTGGGAAGGGTTGGGAGCGACTGGGGAGGCGCTGGGAAGGACTGAGAGGGAATGGGGAGGCACTGGGAAGGACTGGGAGGCACTGGGAAGGACTGGGGGAGGGCACTGGGAAGGACTGGGAGGAACTGGGGAGGCACTGGGAAGGACTGGGGAGGGACTGGAAGGACTGGGAGGGACTGGGAGGCACTGGGAAGGACTGGGAGGGGCTGGGAAGGGTTGGGAGCGACTGGGGAGGCGCTGGGAGGGACTGAGAGGGAATGGGGAGGCACTGGGAAGGACTGGGAAGGACTGGGAGGGACTGGGAAGGGTTGGGAGGCACTGGGAAGGACTGGGAGGGACTGGGGAGGCACTGGGAAGGACTGGGAGGGACTGGGAAGGAATAGGAGGGAATGCGGGGTACTGGGGG
>JAUNZM010002692.1:0-48134 GCA_033459285.1 Clamator glandarius | reverse complement strand
TTCCTTGGCCTTCTTTAGCCTTCTCTGGCCTTCTGTAGCATTCTTTGGCCTTCTCTTGCCTTATTTGGCATCTTTGGCCTATTTGGCCTTCTCTGGCCTTCTTTGGCCTTCTCTGCCTTCTTTGGCCTTCTTTGACTTTCCGTGGCCAATTTGGCCTTCTCTGGCCTTCTTTGTCCTCTCTGGCCTTCCTGGCCTGCTTTGGCCTGCTTTAGCCTCTTTGACCTTCTTTGACCTTCTCTGGCCTTCTCTGGCCTTCTCCTGGCCTTCTGTGGCCTTCTTTGGACTCTTTGTCCCTCTCTTACCCTCTTTGGCCTTCTATGGCCTCTTTGGCTTTCTCTGGCCTTCTTTGGCCTTCTGTATCCTTCTTTGGCCTACTTGGCCTTCTTTGGCTATCTTTGGACTTCTTTGTCCTTCTTTGGCCTTCTTTTGCCTTCTGTGGCATTCTTTGGCCTTCTCTACCCTTCTCTGGACTTCTTTCCCCTTCTGTGTCCTTCTTTGCACTTCTCTGGCCTTCTTTGGACTCTTTGGCCCTCTCTTACCCTCTTTGGCATTCTTTGGCCTTCTTTGGCCTTCTTTGGACTATTTGGCCCTCTCTTACCCTCTTTGGCCTTCTGTGGCCTCTTTGGCTTTCCTTGGACTCCTCTGGCCTTCTTTGGCCTGCTTTGGCCTTCTTTGTCCTTCTGTGGCCTTCTGTGGCTTTCTGTGGCTTTCTGTGGCCACTCTGACTCTCTCTAGCCCTATTTGGCCTTCTTTGTCCTTCTGTAGCCTTCTGTGGCATTCTCTGGCCTTCTCTGGCCTTCATTGGCCTTCTTTGGCATTCTTTAGCCTTTTTTGGCCTCTCTGGACTGCTTTGGCCTGCTTTGGCATTCTTTGGCCTTCTGTGGCATTCTTTGGCCTTCTGTGGCATTCTTTGGCCTTCTGTGGCTTTCTTTCGCCTTCTTTGACCTTCTTTGGACTTCTTTGGCCTATTTGGTCTTCTCTGGCCTTCTTTGGCCTTCTTTTGCCTCTCTGGCCTTCTCTGGCCAGCTTTGGCCTGCTTTAGCCTCTTTGACCTTCTTTGACCTTCTTTGACCTTCTTTGACCTTCTTTGACCTTCTTTGACCTTCTTTGACCTTCTTTGGACTCCTTTGGCCTTCTCTGGCCTTCTCTGGCCTTGTTTGGCCTTCTCTAGCCTTTTGTGGCCTTCTCTGGCCTGCTTTGGCCTGCTTTAGCCTCTTTGAACTTCTTTGACCTTCTTTGACCTTCTTTGACCTTCTTTGACCTTCTTTGACCTTCTTTGACCTTCTTTGACCTTCTCTGGCCTTCTCTGGCCTTCTCTGGACTTGTTTGGCCTTCTCTGGCCTTTTGTGGCCTTCTCTGGCCTGCTTTGGCTTGCTTTGGCCTTCTCTGGCCTTCTTTGGACTCTTTGTCCCTCTCTTACCCTCTTTGGCCTTCTGTGGCATTCTTTGGCCTTCTCTACCCTTCTCTGGCATTCTTTCGCCTACTGTGTCCTTTTTGGCCTTCTGTATCCTTCTTTGGCCTACTTGGCCTTCTTTGGTTATCTTTGGACTTCTTTGTCCTTCTTTGTCCTTCTTTTGCCTTCTGTGACATTCTTTGGCCTTCTCTACCCTTCTCTGGCCTTCTTTCCCCTTCTGTGTCCTTCTATGCACTTCTCTGGCCTTCTTTGGCCTTCTTTGGACTCTTTGGCCCTCTCTTACCCTCTTTGTCCTTCTGTGGCCTCTTTGGCTTTCCTTGGCCTCCTCTGGCCTTCTTTGGCCTGCTTTGGCCTTTTTTGTCCTTCTGTGGCCTTCTGTGGCCACTCTGACTCTCTCTAGCCCTATTTGGCCTTCTTTTTCCTTCTGTAGCCTTCTGTGGCATTCTCTGGCCTTCTCTGGCCTTCATTGGCCTTCTTTGGCATTCTTTAGCCTTTTTTGGCCTCTCTGGACTGCTTTGGCCTGCTTTGGCCTGCTTTGGCATTCTTTGGCCTTCTGTGGCATTCTTTGGCCTTCTGTGGCATTCTTTGGCCTTCTGTGGCTTTCTTTCGCCTTCTTTGGCCTTCTCTGGCCTTCTTTGGCCTTCTTTGGGCTCTTTGCCCCTCTCTTACCCTCTTTGGCATTCTTTGGCCTTCTTTGGCCTTCTTTGTCCTTCTTTGGACTCTTTGGCCCTCTCTTACCCTCTTTGTCCTTCTGTGGCCTCTTTGGCTTTCCTTGGCCTTCTTTGGCCTTCTCTGGCCTTATTTGGCCTTCTTTGTCCTTCTGTGGCCACTCTGACTCTCTCTAGCCCTATTTGGCCTTCTTTGGCCTTCTGTAGCCTTCTGTGGCATTCTCTGGCCTTCTCTGGCCTTCATTGGCCTTTTTTGGCCTCTCTGGACTGTTTTGTCGTGCTTTGGCCTGCTTTGGCCTCTTTGTCCTTCTGTGGCCTTCACTGGCCTTCTTTGACCTTCTTTGGCCTTCTTTGCCTTTCTGTGGCCTTCTTTGGCCTTCTCTGGCCTTCTTTGGCCTCTTTGGATTTCTCTGGCTTCCTTTGGCCTGCTTTGGCCTGCTTTGGCCTCTTTTGGCCTGCTTTGGCCTTCTTTATCCTTCTTTGGCTTCTTTGGCCTTCTTTGGACTCTTTGGCCCTCTCTTACCCTCTTTGGCCTTCTGTGGCCTCTTTGGCTTTCCTTGGCCTTCTTTAGCCTTCTCTGGCATTCTGTAGCATTCTTTGGCCTTCTCTTGCCTTATTTGGCATCTTTGGCCTCTTTTGCCTTCTCTGGCCTTCTTTGGCCTTCTCTGCCTTCTTTGGCCTTCTTTGACTTTCCGTGGCCAATTTGGCCTTCTCTGGCCTTCTTTGTCCTCTCTGGCCTTCCTGGCCTGCTTTGGCCTGCTTTAGCCTCTTTGAACTTCTTTGACCTTCTTTGACCTTCTCTGGCCTTCTCTGGCCTTCTCTGGACTTGTTTGGCCTTCTCTGGCCTTTTGTGGCCTTCTCTGGCCTGCTTTGGCTTGCTTTGGCCTTCTCTGGCCTTCTTTGGACTCTTTGTTCCTCTCTTACCCTCTTTGGCCTTCTGTGGCCTCTTTGGCTTTCCTTGGCCTTCTTTCGCCTTCTTTTGCCTTCTTTGGCCTCCTTGGCCTTCTGTGGCATTCTCTTTCATTCTATGTCCTTCTTTGGCCCTCTCTGGCATTCTTTGGCCTTCTGTGGCATTCTTTGGCCTTCTCTACCCTTCTCTGGCATTCTTTCGCCTACTGTGTCCTTTTTGGCCTTCTGTATCCTTCTTTGGCCTACTTGGCCTTCTTTGGTTATCTTTGGACTTCTTTGTCCTTCTTTGGCCTTCTTTTGCCTTCTGTGGCATTCTTTGGCCTTCTCTACCCTTCTCTGGCCTTCTTTCCCCTTCTGTGTCCTTCTTTGCACTTCTCTGGCCTTCTTTGGCCTTCTTTGGACTCTTTGCCCCTCTCTTACCCTCTTTGGCATTCTTTGGCCTTCTCTGGCCTTCTTTGGCCTTCTTTGGACTCTTTGGCCCTCTCTTACCCTCTTTGTCCTTCTGTGGCCTCTTTGGCTTTCCTTGGCCTTCTCTGGCCTTATTTGGCCTTCTTTGTCCTTCTTTGGACTCTTTGGCCCTCTCTTACACTCTTTGTCCTTCTCTGGCCTCTTTGGCTTTCCTTGGCCTTCTTTGGCATTCTCTGGCCTTCTTTGGCCTTCTTTGGCCTTCTCTGGCCTTCTGTGGCCACTCTGACCCTCTCTAGCCCTATTTGGCCTTCTTTGGCCTTCTGTAGCCTTCTCTGGCCTTCATTGGCCTTTTTTGGCCTCTCTGGACTGTTTTGTCCTGCTTTGGCCTGCTTTGGCCTCTTTGTCCTTCTGTGGCCTTCTCTGGCCTTCTTTGACCTTCTTTGGCCTTCTGTGGCCTTCTTTGGCCTTCTCTGGCCTTCTTTGGCCTCTTTGGATTTCTCTGGATTCCTTTGGCCTGATTTGGCCTGCTTTGGCCTCTTTTGGCCTGCTTTGGCCTGCTTTGGCCTTCTTTGTCCTTCTTTGGCTTCTTTGGCTTCTTTGGCCTTCTCTGGCCTTCTTTGGCCTTCTTTGGCCCTCTCTTACCCTCTTTGGCCTTCTGTGGCCTCTTTGGCTTTCCTTGGCCTCCTCTGGCCTCCTCTGGCCTTCTTTGGCCTGCTTTGGCATTCTTTGTCCTTCTGTGGCCTTCTGTGGCTTTCTGTGGCCACTCTGACTCTCTCTAGCCCTATTTGGCCTTCTTTGTCCTTCTGTAGCCTTCTGTGGCATTCTCTGGCCTTCTCTGGCCTTCATTGGCCTTCTTTGGCATTCTTTAGCCTTTTTTGGCCTCTCTGGACTGCTTTGGCCTGCTTTGGCCTTCTGTGGCATTCTTTGGCCTTCTGTGGCATTCTTTGGCCTTCTGTGGCATTTTTTGGCCTTCTGTGGCATTCTTTGGCCTTCTGTGGCTTTCTTTCGCCTTCTTTGACCTTCTTTGGACTTCTTTGGCCTATTTGGCCTTCTCTGGCCTTCTTTGGCCTCTCTGGCCTTCTCTGGCCTGCTTTGGCCTTCTTTAGCCTCTTTGACCTTCTTTGACCTTCTTTGGACTTTTTTGGCCTTATTTGGCCTTCTCTGGCCTTCTTTGACCTTCTTTGTCTTTCTGTGGCCTTCTTTGGCCTGCTTTGGCCTCTTTTGGCCTGCTTTGGCCTGCTTTGGCCTGCTTTGGCCTGCTTTGGCCTCCTTTGGCCTTCTTTGGCTTCTTTGGCCTTTTCTGGCCTGCTTTGGCCTTCTGTGGCCTCTTTGGCTTTCCTTGGCCTTCTTTAGCCTTCTCTGGCCTTCTGTAGCATTCTTTGGCCTTCTCTTGCCTTATTTGGCGTCTTTGGCCTCTTTTGCCTTCTCTGGCCTTCTTTGTCCTCTCTGGCCTTCCTGGCCTGCTTTGGCCTGCTTTAGCCTCTTTGACCTTCTTTGACCTTCTCTGGCCTTATCTGGCCTTCTCTGGCCTTCTCCTGGCCTTCTGTGGCCTTCTTTGGACTCTTTGTCCCTCTCTTACCCTCTTTGGCCTTCTGTGGCCTCTTTGGCTTTCTCTGGCCTTCTTTGGCCTTCTGTATCCTTCTTTGGCCTACTTGACCTTCTTTGGCTATCTTTGGACTTCTTTGTCCTTCTTTGGCCTTCTTTTGCCTTCTGTGGCATTCTTTGTCCTTCTCTACACTTCTCTGGAATTCTTTCCCCTTCTGTGTCCTTCTTTGCACTTCTCTGGCCTTCTTTGGACTCTTTGGCCCTCTCTTACCCTCTTTGTCCTTCTGTGGCCTCTTTGGCTTTCCTTGGCCTCCTCTGGCCTCCTCTGGCCTTCTTTGGCCTGCTTTGGCATTCTTTGTCCTTCTGTGGCCACTCTGACTCTCTCTAGCCCTATTTGGCCTTCTTTGGCCTTCTGTAGCCTTCTGTGGCATTCTCTGGCCTTCTCTGGCCTTCATTGGCCTTTTTTGGCCTCTCTGGACTGCTTTGGCCTGCTTTGGCCTTCTTTGGCTTCTTTGGCCTTCTCTGGCCTTCTCTGGCCTTCTTTGGCCTTCTTTGTCCCTCTCTTACCTTCTTTGGCCTTCTGTATCCTTCTTTGGCCTACTTGACCTTCTTTGGCTATCTTTGGACTTCTTTGTCCTTCTTTGGCCTTCTTTTGCCTTCTGTGGCATTCTTTGGCCTTCTCTACCCTTCTCTGGCCTTCTTTCCCCTTCTGTGTCCTTCTTTGCACTTCTCTGGCCTTCTTTGGCCTTCTTTGGACTCTTTGCCCCTCTCTTACCCTCTTTGGCATTCTTTGGCCTTCTCTGGCCTTCTTTGGCCTTCTTTGGACTCTTTGGCCCTCTCTTACCTTCTTTGTCCTTCTGTGGCCTCTTTGGCTTTCCTTGGCCTTCTCTGGCCTTATTTGGCCTTCTTTGTCCTTCTTTGGACTCTTTGGCCCTCTCTTACACTCTTTGTCCTTCTCTGGCCTCTTTGGCTTTCCTTGGCCTTCTTTGGCATTCTCTGGCCTTCTTTGGCCTTCTTTGGCCTTCTCTGGCCTTCTGTGGCCACTCTGACCCTCTCTAGCCCTATTTGGCCTTCTTTGGCCTTCTGTAGCCTTCTGTGGCATTCTCTGGCCTTCTCTGGCCTTCATTGGCCTTTTTTGGCCTCTCTGGACTGTTTTGTCCTGCTTTGGCCTGCTTTGGCCTCTTTGTCCTTCTGTGGCCTTCTCTGGCCTTCTTTGACCTTCTTTGGCCTTCTTTGGCTTTCTGTGGCCTTCTTTGGCCTTCTCTGGCCTTCTTTGGCCTCTTTGGATTTCTCTGGATTCCTTTGGCCTGATTTGGCCTGCTTTGGCCTCTTTTGGCCTGCTTTGGCCTGCTTTGGCCTTCTTTGTCCTTCTTTGGCTTCTTTGGCTTCTTTGGCCTTCTCTGACCTTCTTTGGCCCTCTCTTACCCTCTTTGGCCTTCTGTGGCCTCTTTGGCTTTCCTTGGCCTCCTCTGGCCTCCTCTGGCCTTCTTTGGCCTGCTTTGGCATTCTTTGTCCTTCTGTGGCCTTCTGTGGCTTTCTGTGGCCACTCTGACTCTCTCTAGCCCTATTTGGCCTTCTTTGTCCTTCTGTAGCCTTCTGTGGCATTCTCTGGCCTTCTCTGGCCTTCATTGGCCTTCTTTGGCATTCTTTAGCCTTTTTTGGCCTCTCTGGACTGCTTTGGCCTGCTTTGGCCTGCTTTGGCATTCTTTGGCCTTCTGTGGCATTCTTTGGCCTTCTGTGGCATTTTTTGGCCTTCTGTGGCATTCTTTGGCCTTCTGTGGCTTTCTTTCGCCTTCTTTGACCTTCTTTGGACTTCTTTGGCCTATTTGGCCTTCTCTGGCCTTCTTTGGCCTCTCTGGCCTTCTCTGGCCTGCTTTGGCCTTCTTTAGCCTCTTTGACCTTCTTTGGACTTCTTTGGACTTCTTTGGCCTTATTTGGCCTTCTCTGGCCTTCTTTGACCTTCTTTGTCTTTCTGTGGCCTTCTTTGGCCTGCTTTGGCCTCTTTTGGCCTGCTTTGGCCTGCTTTGGCCTGCTTTGGCCTCCTTTGGCCTTCTTTGGCTTCTTTGGCCTTCTCTGGCCTGCTTTGGCCTTCTGTGGCCTCTTTGGCTTTCCTTGGCCTTCTTTAGCCTTCTCTGGCCTTCTGTAGCATTCTTTGGCCTTCTCTTGCCTTATTTGGCGTCTTTGGCCTCTTTTGCCTTCTCTGGCCTTCTTTGGCCTTCTCTGCCTTCTTTGGCCTTCTTTGACTTTCCGTGGCCAATTTGGCCTTCTCTGGCCTTCTTTGTCCTCTCTGGCCTTCCTGGCCTGCTTTGGCCTGCTTTAGCCTCTTTGACCTTCTTTGACCTTCTCTGGCCTTATCTGGCCTTCTCTGGCCTTCTCCTGGCCTTCTGTGGCCTTCTTTGGACTCTTTGTCCCTCTCTTACCCTCTTTGGCCTTCTGTGGCCTCTTTGGCTTTCTCTGGCCTTCTTTGGCCTTCTGTATCCTTCTTTGGCCTACTTGACCTTCTTTGGCTATCTTTGGACTTCTTTGTCCTTCTTTGGCCTTCTTTTGCCTTCTGTGGCATTCTTTGGCCTTCTCTACCCTTCTCTGGACTTCTTTCCCCTTCTGTGTCCTTCTTTGCACTTCTCTGGCCTTCTTTGGCCTTCTTTGGACTCTTTGTCCCTCTCTTACCCTCTTTGGCCTTCTGTGGCATTCTTTGGACTCTTTGGCCCTCTCTTACCCTCTTTGGCCTTCTGTGGCCTCTTTGGCTTTCCTTGGCCTCCTCTGGCCTGCTTTGGCCTTCTTTGTCCTTCTGTGGCCTTCTGTGGCTTTCTGTGGCCACTCTGACTCTCTCTAGCCCTATTTGGCCTTCTTTGTCCTTCTGTAGCCTTCTGTGGCATTCTCTGGCCTTCTCTGGCCTTCATTGGCCTTCTTTGGCATTCTTTAGCCTTTTTTGGCCTCTCTGGACTGCTTTGGCCTGCTTTGGCCTTCTGTGGCCTGCTTTGGCCTTCTGTGGCATTCTTTGACCTTCTGTGGCATTCTTTGGCCCTCTCTGGCATTCTTTGGCCTTCTGTGGCATTCTTTGGCCTTCTCTACCCTTCTCTGGCATTCTTTCGCCTACTGTGTCCTTTTTGGCCTTCTGTATCCTTCTTTGGCCTACTTGGCCTTCTTTGGTTATCTTTGGACTTCTTTGTCCTTCTTTGTCCTTCTTTTGCCTTCTGTGGCATTCTTTGGCCTTCTCTACCCTTCTCTGGCCTTCTTTCCCCTTCTGTGTCCTTCTTTGCACTGCTCTGGCCTTCTTTGGCCTTCTTTGGGCTCTTTGCCCCTCTCTTACCCTCTTTGGCATTCTTTGGCCTTCTTTGGCCTTCTTTGTCCTTCTTTGGACTCTTTGGCCCTCTCTTACCCTCTTTGTCCTTCTGTGGCCTCTTTGGCTTTCCTTGGCCTTCTTTGGCCTTCTCTGGCCTTCTTTGTCCTTCTGTGGCCTTCTGTGGCCACTCTGACCCTCTCTAGCCCTATTTGGCCTTCTTTGGCCTTCTGTAGCCTTCTGTGGCATTCTCTGGCCTTCTCTGGCCTTCATTGGCCTTTTTTGGCCTCTCTGGACTGTTTTGTCATGCTTTGGCCTGCTTTGGCCTCTTTGTCCTTCTGTGGCCTTCTCTGGCCTTCTTTGACCTTCTTTGGCCTTCTTTGGCTTTCTGTGGCCTTCTTTGGCCTTCCCTGGCCTTCTTTGACCTCTTTGGATTTCTCTGGCTTCCTTTGGCCTGCTTTGGCCTGCTTTGGCCTGCTTTGGCCTCTTTTGGCCTGCTTTGGCCTTCTTTATCCTTCTTTGGCTTCTTTGGCCTTCTTTGGACTCTTTGGCCCTCTCTTACCCTCTTTGGCCTTCTGTGGCCTCTTTGGCTTTCCTTGGCCTTCTTTAGCCTTCTCTGGCCTTCTGTAGCATTCTTTGGCCTTCTCTTGCCTTATTTGGCGTCTTTGGCCTCTTTTGCCTTCTCTGGCCTTCTTTGGCCTTCTCTGCCTTCTTTGGCCTTCTTTGACTTTCCGTGGCCAATTTGGCCTTCTCTGGCCTTCTTTGTCCTCTCTGGCCTTCCTGGCCTGCTTTCGCCTGCTTTAGCCTCTTTGACCTTCTTTGACCTTATCTGGCCTTCTCTGGCCTTCTCTGGCCTTCTCCTGGCCTTCTGTGGCCTTCTTTGGACTCTTTGTCCCTCTCTTACCCTCTTTGGCCTTCTGTGGCCTCTTTGGCTTTCTCTGGCCTTCTTTGGCCTTCTGTATCCTTCTTTGGCCTACTTGACCTTCTTTGGCTATCTTTGGACTTCTTTGTCCTTCTTTGGCCTTCTTTTGCCTTCTGTGGCATTCTTTGTCCTTCTCTACACTTCTCTGGAATTCTTTCCCCTTCTGTGTCCTTCTTTGCACTTCTCTGGCCTTCTTTGGACTCTTTGCCCCTCTCTTACCCTCTTTGGCCTTCTTTGGCCTTCTCTGGCCTTCTTTGTCCTTCTTTGGACTCTTTGGCCCTCTCTTACCCTCTTTGTCCTTCTGTGGCCTCTTTGGCTTTCCTTGGCCTTCTTTGGCCTTCTCTGGCCTTATTTGGCCTTCTTTGTCCTTCTGTGGCCACTCTGACTCTCTCTAGCCCTATTTGGCCTTCTTTGGCCTTCTGTAGCCTTCTGTGGCATTCTCTGGCCTTCTCTGGCCTTCATTGGCCTTTTTTGGCCTCTCTGGACTGCTTTGGCCTGCTTTGGCCTTCTTTGGCTTCTTTGGCCTTCTCTGGCCTTCTCTGGCCTTCTTTGGCCTTCTTTGTCCCTCTCTTACCCTCTTTGGCCTTCTGTGGCCTCTTTGGACTGCTTTGGCCTTCTGTATCCTTCTTTGGCCTACTTGACCTTCTTTGGCTATCTTTGGACTTCTTTGTCCTTCTTTGGCCTTCTTTTGCCTTCTGTGGCATTCTTTGGCCTTCTCTACCCTTCTCTGGCCTTCTTTCCCCTTCTGTGTCCTTCTTTGCACTTCTCTGGCCTTCTTTGGCCTTCTTTGGACTCTTTGCCCCTCTCTTACCCTCTTTGGCATTCTTTGGCCTTCTTTGGCCTTCTCTGGCCTTCTTTGGCCTTCTTTGGACTCTTTGGCCCTCTCTTACCCTCTTTGTCCTTCTGTGGCCTCTTTGGCTTTCCTTGGCCTTCTCTGGACTTATTTGGCCTTCTTTGTCCTTCTTTGGACTCTTTGGCCCTCTCTTACACTCTTTGTCCTTCTGTGGCCTCTTTGGCTTTCCTTGGCCTTCTTTGGCATTCTCTGGCCTTATTTGGCCTTCTTTGGCCTTCTGTGGCTTTCTGTGGCCACTCTGACCCTCTCTAGCCCTATTTGGCCTTCTTTGGCCTTCTGTAGCCTTCTCTGGCCTTCATTGGCCTTTTTTGGCCTCTCTGGACTGTTTTGTCCTGCTTTGGCCTGCTTTGGCCTCTTTGTCCTTCTGTGGCCTTCTCTGGCCTTCTTTGACCTTCTTTGGCCTTCTTTGGCTTTCTGTGGCCTTCTTTGGCCTTCTCTGGCCTTCTTTGGCCTCTTTGGATTTCTCTGGATTCCTTTGGCCTGATTTGGCCTGCTTTGGCCTCTTTTGGCCTGCTTTGGCCTTCTTTGTCCTTCTTTGGCTTCTTTGGCATTCTTTGGCCTTCTCTGGCCTTCTTTGGCCTTCTTTGGCCCTCTCTTACCCTCTTTGGCCTTCTGTGGCCTCTTTGGCTTTCCTTGGCCTCCTCTGGCCTCCTCTGGCCTTCTTTGGCCTGCTTTGGCATTCTTTGTCCTTCTGTGGCCTTCTGTGGCTTTCTGTGGCCACTCTGACTCTCTCTAGCCCTATTTGGCCTTCTTTGTCCTTCTGTAGCCTTCTGTGGCATTCTCTGGCCTTCTCTGGCCTTCATTGGCCTTCTTTGGCATTCTTTAGCCTTTTTTGGCCTCTCTGGACTGCTTTGGCCTGCTTTGGCCTGCTTTGGCATTCTTTGGCCTTCTGTGGCATTCTTTGGCCTTCTGTGGCATTTTTTGGCCTTCTGTGGCATTTTTTGGCCTTCTGTGGCATTCTTTGGCCTTCTGTGGCTTTCTTTCGCCTTCTTTGACCTTCTTTGGACTTCTTTGGCCTATTTGGCCTTCTCTGGCCTTCTTTGGCCTCTCTGGCCTGCTTTGGCCTTCTTTAGCCTCTTTGACCTTCTTTGACCTTCTTTGGACTTCTTTGGCCTTATTTGGCCTTCTCTGGCCTTCTTTGACCTTCTTTGTCTTTCTGTGGCCTTCTTTGGCCTGCGTTGGCCTGCTTTGGCCTGCTTTGGCCTGCTTTGGCCTGCTTTGGCCTCCTTTGGCCTGCTTTGGCCTCCTTTGGCCTTCTCTGGCCTGCTTTGGCCTTCTGTGGCCTCTTTGGCTTTCCTTGGCCTTCTTTAGCCTTCTCTGGCCTTCTGTAGCATTCTTTGGCCTTCTCTTGCCTTATTTGGCGTCTTTGGCCTCTTTTGCCTTCTCTGGCCTTCTTTGGCCTTCTCTGCCTTCTTTGGCCTTCTTTGACTTTCCGTGGCCAATTTGGCCTTCTCTGGCCTTCTTTGTCCTCTCTGGCCTTCCTGGCCTGCTTTCGCCTGCTTTAGCCTCTTTGACCTTCTTTGACCTTATCTGGCCTTCTCTGGCCTTCTCCTGGCCTTCTGTGGCCTTCTTTGGACTCTTTGTCCCTCTCTTACCCTCTTTGGCCTTCTGTGGCCTCTTTGGCTTTCTCTGGCCTTCTTTGGCCTTCTGTATCCTTCTTTGGCCTACTTGACCTTCTTTGGCTATCTTTGGACTTCTTTGTCCTTCTTTGGCCTTCTTTTGCCTTCTGTGGCATTCTTTGTCCTTCTCTACACTTCTCTGGAATTCTTTCCCCTTCTGTGTCCTTCTTTGCACTTCTCTGGCCTTCTTTGGACTCTTTGCCCCTCTCTTACCCTCTTTGGCCTTCTTTGGCCTTCTCTGGCCTTCTTTGTCCTTCTTTGGACTCTTTGGCCCTCTCTTACCCTCTTTGTCCTTCTGTGGCCTCTTTGGCTTTCCTTGGCCTTCTTTGGCCTTCTCTGGCCTTATTTGGCCTTCTTTGTCCTTCTGTGGCCACTCTGACTCTCTCTAGCCCTATTTGGCCTTCTTTGGCCTTCTGTAGCCTTCTGTGGCATTCTCTGGCCTTCTCTGGCCTTCATTGGCCTTTTTTGGCCTCTCTGGACTGCTTTGGCCTGCTTTGGCCTTCTTTGGCTTCTTTGGCCTTCTCTGGCCTTCTCTGGCCTTCTTTGGCCTTCTTTGTCCCTCTCTTACCCTCTTTGGCCTTCTGTGGCCTCTTTGGACTGCTTTGGCCTTCTGTATCCTTCTTTGGCCTACTTGACCTTCTTTGGCTATCTTTGGACTTCTTTGTCCTTCTTTGGCCTTCTTTTGCCTTCTGTGGCATTCTTTGGCCTTCTCTACCCTTCTCTGGCCTTCTTTCCCCTTCTGTGTCCTTCTTTGCACTTCTCTGGCCTTCTTTGGCCTTCTTTGGACTCTTTGCCCCTCTCTTACCCTCTTTGGCATTCTTTGGCCTTCTCTGGCCTTCTTTGGCCTTCTTTGGACTCTTTGGCCCTCTCTTACCCTCTTTGTCCTTCTGTGGCCTCTTTGGCTTTCCTTGGCCTTCTCTGGACTTATTTGGCCTTCTTTGTCCTTCTTTGGACTCTTTGGCCCTCTCTTACACTCTTTGTCCTTCTGTGGCCTCTTTGGCTTTCCTTGGCCTTCTTTGGCATTCTCTGGCCTTATTTGGCCTTCTTTGGCCTTCTGTGGCTTTCTGTGGCCACTCTGACCCTCTCTAGCCCTATTTGGCCTTCTTTGGCCTTCTGTAGACTTCTCTGGCCTTCATTGGCCTTTTTTGGCCTCTCTGGACTGTTTTGTCCTGCTTTGGCCTGCTTTGGCCTCTTTGTCCTTCTGTGGCCTTCTCTGGCCTTCTTTGGCCTCTTTGGATTTCTCTGGATTCCTTTGGCCTGATTTGGCCTGCTTTGGCCTGCTTTGGCCTCTTTTGGCCTGCTTTGGCCTGCTTTGGCCTGCTTTGGCCTTCTTTGTCCTTCTTTGGCTTCTTTGGCTTCTATGGCCTTCTCTGGCCTTCTTTGGCCTTCTTTGACCCTCTCTTACCCTCTTTGGCCTTCTGTGGCCTCTTTGGCTTTCCTTGGCCTCCTCTGGCCTCCTCTGGCCTTCTTTGGCCTGCTTTGGCATTCTTTGTCCTTCTGTGGCCTTCTGTGGCTTTCTGTGGCCACTCTGACTCTCTCTAGCCCTATTTGGCCTTCTTTGGCCTTCTGTAGCCTTCTGTGGCATTCTCTGGCCTTCTCTGGCCTTCATTGGCCTTCTTTGGCATTCTTTAGCCTTTTTTGGCCTCTCTTGACTGCTTTGGCCTGCTTTGGCATGCTTTGGCCTTCTGTGGCATTCTTTGGTCTTCTGTGGCATTCTTTGGCCTTCTGTGGCATTTTTTGGCCTTCTGTGGCTTTCTTTCGCCTTCTTTGACCTTCTTTGGACTTCTTTGGCCTATTTAGCCTTCTCTGGCCTTCTTTGGCCTCTCTGGCCTTCTCTGGCCTGCTTTGGCCTTCTTTAGCCTCTTTGACCTTCTTTGACCTTCTTTGGCCTTATTTGGCCTTCTCTGGCCTTCTTTGACCTTCTTTGTCTTTCTGTGGCCTTCTTTGGCCTGCTTTGGCCTCTTTTGGCCTGCTTTGGCCTGCTTTGGCCTTCTTTGGCCTGCTTTGGCCTACTTTGGCCTGCTTTGGCCTACTTTGGCCTTCTTTGGCCTTCTCTGGCCTTCTCTGGCTTCCTTTGGCCTGATTTGGCCTGTTTTGGCCTGCTTTGGCCTCTTTTGGCCTGCTTTGGCCTCTTTTGGCCTGCTTTGGCCTGCTTTGGCCTTCTTTGGCCTTCTTTGGCTTCTTTGGCCTTCTCTGGCCTTCTTTGGCCTTCTTTGGACTCTTTGGCCCTCTCTTACCCTCTTTGGCCTTCTCTGGCCTCTTTGGCTTTCCTTGGCCTTCTTTAGCCTTCTCTGGCCTTCTGTAGCATTCTTTGGCCTTCTCTTGCCTTATTTGGCATCTTTGGCCTATTTGGCCTTCTCTGGCCTTCTTTGGCCTTCTCTGCCTTCTTTGGCCTTCTTTGACTTTCCGTGGCCAATTTGGCCTTCTCTGGCCTTCTTTGTCCTCTCTGGCCTTCCTGGCCTGCTTTGGCCTGCTTTAGCCTCTTTGACCTTCTTTGACCTTCTCTGGCCTTCTCTGGCCTTCTCCTGGCCTTCTGTTACCTTCTTTGGACTCTTTGTCCCTCTCTTACCCTCTTTGGCCTTCTGTGGCCTCTTTGGCTTTCTCTGGCCTTCTTTGGCCTTCTGTATCCTTCTTTGGCCTACTTGACCTTCTTTGGCTATCTTTGGACTTCTTTGTCCTTCTTTGGCCTTCTTTTGCCTTCTGTGGCATTCTTTGGCCTTCTCTACCCTTCTCTGGACTTCTTTCCTCTTCTGTGTCCTTCTTTGCACTTCTCTGGCCTTCTTTGGACTCTTTGGCCCTCTCTTACCCTCTTTGGCATTCTTTGGCCTTCTTTGGACTTCTTTGGACTATTTGGCCCTCTCTTACCCTCTTTGGCCTTCTGTGGCCTCTTTGGCTTTCCTTGGACTCCTCTGGCCTTCTTTGGCCTGCTTTGGCCTTCTTTGTCCTTCTGTGGCCTTCTGTGGCTTTCTGTGGCCACTCTGACTCTCTCTAGCCCTATTTGGCCTTCTTTGTCCTTCTGTAGCCTTCTGTGGCATTCTCTGGCCTTCTCTGGCCTTCATTGGCCTTCTTTGGAATTCTTTAGCCTTTTTTGGCCTCTCTGGACTGCTTTGGCATTCTTTGGCCTTCTGTGGCATTCTTTGGCCTTCTGTGGCATTCTTTGGCCTTCTGTGGCATTCTTTGGCCTTCTGTGGCATTCTTTGGCCTTCTGTGGCATTCTTTGGACTTCTTTGGCCTATTTGGCCTTCTCTGGCCTTATTTGGCCTTCTTTTGTCTCTCTGGTCTTCTCTGGCCAGCTTTGGCCTGCTTTAGCCTCTTTGACCTTCTTTGACCTTCTTTGACCTTCTTTGACCTTCTTTGACCTTCTTTGGACTCCTTTGGCCTTCTCTGGCCTTGTTTGGCCTTCTCTAGCCTTTTGTGGCCTTCTCTGGCCTGCTTTGGCCTGCTTTAGCCTCTTTGAACTTCTTTGACCTTCTTTGACCTTCTTTGACCTTCTCTGGCCTTCTCTGGCCTTCTCTGGACTTGTTTGGCCTTCTCTGGCCTTTTGTGGCCTTCTCTGGCCTGCTTTGGCTTGCTTTGGCCTTCTCTGGCCTTCTTTGGACTCTTTGTCCCTCTCTTACCCTCTTTGGCCTTCTGTGGCCTCTTTGGCTTTCCTTGGCCTTCTTTCGCCTTCTTTTGCCTTCTTTGGCCTCCTTGGCCTTCTGTGGCATTCTCTTTCATTCTATGTCCTTCTTTGGCCCTCTCTGGCATTCTTTGGCCTTCTGTGGCATTCTTTGGCCTTCTCTACCCTTCTCTGGCATTCTTTCGCCTACTGTGTCCTTTTTGGCCTTCTGTATCCTTCTTTGGCCTACTTGGCCTTCTTTGGTTATCTTTGGACTTCTTTGTCCTTCTTTGGCCTTCTTTTGCCTTCTGTGGCATTCTTTGGCCTTCTCTACCCTTCTCTGGCCTTCTTTCCCCTTCTGTGTCCTTCTTTGCACTTCTCTGGCCTTCTTTGGCCTTCTTTGGACTCTTTGCCCCTCTCTTACCCTCTTTGGCATTCTTTGGCCTTCTCTGGCCTTCTTTGGCCTTCTTTGGACTCTTTGGCCCTCTCTTACCCTCTTTGTACTTCTGTGGCCTCTTTGGCTTTCCTTGGCCTTCTCTGGCCTTATTTGGCCTTCTTTGTCCTTCTTTGGACTCTTTGGCCCTCTCTTACACTCTTTGTCCTTCTCTGGCCTCTTTGGCTTTCCTTGGCCTTCTTTGGCATTCTCTGGCCTTATTTGGCCTTCTTTGGCCTTCTCTGGCCTTCTGTGGCCACTCTGACCCTCTCTAGCCCTATTTGGCCTTCTTTGGCCTTCTGTAGCCTTCTGTGGCATTCTCTGGCCTTCTCTGGCCTTCATTGGCCTTTTTTGGCCTCTCTGGACTGTTTTGTCCTGCTTTGGCCTGCTTTGGCCTCTTTGTCCTTCTGTGGCCTTCTCTGGCCTTCTTTGACCTTCTTTGGCCTTCTTTGGCTTTCTGTGGCCTTCTTTGGCCTTCTCTGGCCTTCTTTGGCCTCTTTGGATTTCTCTGGATTCCTTTGGCCTGATTTGGCCTGCTTTGGCCTGCTTTGGCCTCTTTTGGCCTCTTTTGGCCTGCTTTGGCCTGCTTTGGCCTTCTTTGTCCTTCTTTGGCTTCTTTGGCCTTCTCTGGCCTTCTTTGGCCTTCTTTGACCCTCTCTTACCCTCTTTGGCCTTCTGTGGCCTCTTTGGCTTTCCTTGGCCTCCTCTGGCCTCCTGTGGCCTTCTTTGGCCTGCTTTGGCATTCTTTGTCCTTCTGTGGCCTTCTGTGGCTTTCTGTGGCCACTCTGACTCTCTCTAGCCCTATTTGGCCTTCTTTGGCCTTCTGTAGCCTTCTGTGGCATTCTCTGGCCTTCTCTGGCCTTCATTGGCCTTCTTTGGCATTCTTTAGCCTTTTTTGGCCTCTCTGGACTGCTTTGGCCTGCTTTGGCCTGCTTTGGCATTCTTTGGCCTTCTGTGGCATTCTTTGGCCTTCTGTGGCATTTTTTGGCCTTCTGTGGCATTCTTTGGCCTTCTGTGGCTTTCTTTCGCCTTCTTTGACCTTCTTTGGACTTCTTTGGCCTATTTAGTCTTCTCTGGCCTTCTTTGGCCTCTCTGGCCTTCTCTGGCCTGCTTTGGCCTTCTTTAGCCTCTTTGACCTTCTTTGACCTTCTTTGGACTTCTTTGGCCTTATTTGGCCTTCTCTGGCCTTCTTTGACCTTCTTTGTCTTTCTGTGGCCTTCTTTGGCCTGCTTTGGCCTCTTTTGGCCTGCTTTGGCCTGCTTTGGCCTTCTTTGGCCTTCTTTGGCTTCTTTCTACTTCTCTGGCTTCCTTTGGCCTGATTTGGCCTGCTTTGGCCTGCTTTGGCCTCTTTTGGCCTGCTTTGGCCTTATTTGGCCTTCTTTGGCTTCTTTGGCCTTCTCTGGCCTTCTTTGGCCTTCTTTGGCCTTCTTTGGACTCTTTGGCCCTCTCTTACCCTCTTTGGCCTTCTGTGGCCTCTTTGGCTTTCCTTGGCCTTCTTTAGCCTTCTCTGGCCTTCTGTAGCATTCTTTGGCCTTCTCTTGCCTTATTTGGCATCTTTGGCCTATTTGGCCTTCTCTGGCCTTCTTTGGCCTTCTCTGCCTTCTTTGGCCTTCTTTGACTTTCCGTGGCCAATTTGGCCTTCTCTGGCCTTCTTTGTCCTCTCTGGCCTTCCTGGCCTGCTTTCGCCTGCTTTAGCCTCTTTGACCTTCTTTGACCTTATCTGGCCTTCTCTGGCCTTCTCTGGCCTTCTCCTGGCCTTCTGTGGCCTTCTTTGGACTCTTTGTCCCTCTCTTACCCTCTTTGGCCTTCTGTGGCCTCTTTGGCTTTCTCTGGCCTTCTTTGGCCTTCTGTATCCTTCTTTGGCCTACTTGACCTTCTTTGGCTATCTTTGGACTTCTTTGTCCTTCTTTGGCCTTCTTTTGCCTTCTATGGCATTCTTTGGCCTTCTCTACCCTTCTCTGGACTTCTTTCCTCTTCTGTGTCCTTCTTTGCACTTCTCTGGCCTTCTTTGGACTCTTTGGCCCTCTCTTACCCTCTTTGGCATTCTTTGGCCTTCTTTGGACTTCTTTGGACTTTTTGGCCCTCTCTTACCCTCTTTGGCCTTCTGTGGCCTCTTTGGCTTTCCTTGGACTCCTCTGGCCTTCTTTGGCCTGCTTTGGCCTTCTTTGTCCTTCTGTGGCCTTCTGTGGCTTTCTGTGGCCACTCTGACTCTCTCTAGCCCTATTTGGCCTTCTTTGTCCTTCTGTAGCCTTCTGTGGCATTCTCTGGCCTTCTCTGGCCTTCATTGGCCTTCTTTGGCATTCTTTAGCCTTTTTTGGCCTCTCTGGACTGCTTTGGCCTGCTTTGGCATTCTTTGGCCTTCTGTGGCATTCTTTGGCCTTCTGTGGCATTCTTTGGCCTTCTGTGGCATTCTTTGGCCTTCTGTGGCATTCTTTGGACTTCTTTGGCCTATTTGGCCTTCTCTGGCCTTCTTTGGCCTTCTTTTGCCTCTCTGGCCTTCTCTGGCCAGCTTTGGCCTGCTTTAGCCTCTTTGACCTTCTTTGACCTTCTTTGACCTTCTTTGACCTTCTTTGACCTTCTTTGACCTTCTTTGACCTTCTTTGACCTTCTTTGGACTCCTTTGGCCTTCTCTGGCCTTCTCTGGCCTTGTTTGGCCTTCTCTAGCCTTTTGTGGCCTTCTCTGGCCTGCTTTGGCCTGCTTTAGCCTCTTTGAACTTCTTTGACCTTCTTTGACCTTCTTTGACCTTCTCTGGCCTTCTCTGGACTTGTTTGGCCTTCTCTGGCCTTTTGTGGCCTTCTCTGGCCTGCTTTGGCTTGCTTTGGCCTTCTCTGGCCTTCTTTGGACTCTTTGTCCCTCTCTTACCCTCTCTGGCCTTCTGTGGCCTCTTTGGCTTTCCTTGGCCTTCTTTCGCCTTCTTTTGCCTTCTTTAGCCTCCGTGGCCTTCTGTGGCATTCTCTTTCATTCTATGTCCTTCTTTGGCCCTCTCTGGCATTCTTTGGCCTTCTGTGGCATTCTTTGGCCTTCTCTACCCTTCTCTGGCATTCTTTCGCCTACTGTGTCCTTTGTGGCCTTCTGTATCCTTCTTTGGCCTACTTGGCCTTCTTTGGTTATCTTTGGACTTCTTTGTCCTTCTTTGGCCTTCTTTTGCCTTCTGTGGCATTCTTTGTCCTTCTCTACCCTTCTCTGGCCTTCTTTCCCCTTCTGTGTCCTTCTTTGCACTTCTCTGGCCTTCTTTGGCCTTCTTTGGACTCTTTGGCCCTCTCTTACCCTCTTTGTCCTTCTGTGGCCTCTTTGGCTTTCCTTGGCCTTCTCTGGCCTTATTTGGCCTTCTTTGTCCTTCTTTGGACTCTTTGGCCCTCTCTTACACTCTTTGTCCTTCTCTGGCCTCTTTGGCTTTCCTTGGCCTTCTTTGGCATTCTCTGGCCTTATTTGGCCTTCTTTGGCCTTCTCTGGCCTTCTGTGGCCACTCTGACCCTCTCTAGCCCTATTTGGCCTTCTTTGGCCTTCTGTAGCCTTCTGTGGAATTCTCTGGCCTTCTCTGGCCTTCTCTGGCCTTCTCTGGCCTTCATTGGCCTTTTTTGGCCTCTCTGGACTCTTTTGTCCTGCTTTGGCCTGCTTTGGCCTCTTTGTCCTTCTGTGGCCTTCTCTGGCCTTCTTTGACCTTCTTTGGCCTTCTTTGGCTTTCTGTGGCCTTCTTTGGCCTTCTCTGGCCTTCTTTGGCCTCTTTGGATTTCTCTGGATTCCTTTGGCCTGATTTGGCCTGCTTTGGCCTGCTTTGGCCTCTTTTGGCCTGCTATGGCCTTCTGTGGCTTCTTTGGCTTCTTTGGCCTTCTCTGGCCTTCTTTGGCCTTCTTTGACCCTCTCTTACCCTCTTTGGCCTTCTGTGGCCTCTTTGGCTTTCCTTGGCCTCCTCTGGCCTCCTCTGGCCTTCTTTGGCCTGCTTTGGCATTCTTTGTCCTTCTGTGGCCTTCTGTGGCCTTCTGTGGCCACTCTGACTCTCTCTAGCCCTATTTGGCCTTCTTTGGCCTTCTGTAGCCTTCTGTGGCATTCTCTGGCCTTCTCTGGCCTTCATTGGCCTTCTTTGGCATTCTTTAGCCTTTTTTGGCCTCTCTGGACTGCTTTGGCCTGCTTTGGCCTGCTTTGGCATTCTTTGGCCTTCTGTGGCATTCTTTGGCCTTCTGTGGCATTCTTTGGCCTTCTGTGGCTTTCTTTCGCCTTCTCTGGCCTTCTTTGGCCTTCTTTTGCCTCTCTGGCCAGCTTTGGCCTTCTTTAGCCTCTTTGACCTTCTTTGACCTTATTTGACCTTCTTCGACCTTATTTGACCTTCTTTGACCTTCTTTGGACTCCTTTGGCCTTCTCTGGCCTTGTTTGGCCTTTTGTGGCCTTCTCTGGCCTGCTTTGGCTTGCTTTGGCCTTCTCTGGCCTTCTTTGGACTCTTTGTCCCTCTCTTACCCTCTTTGGCCTTCTGTGGCCTCTTTGGCTTTCTCTGGCCTTCTTTGGCCTTCTGTATCCTTCTTTGGCCTACTTGACCTTCTTTGGCTATCTTTGGACTTCTTTGTCCTTCTTTGTCCTTCTTTGTCCTTCTCTGGCCTTCTTTGGACTCTTTGGCCCTCTCTTACCCTCTTTGGCCTTCTGTTGCCTCTTTGGATTTCCTTGGCCTTCTTTAGCCTTCTCTGGCCTTCTGTAGCATTCTTTGGCCTTCTCTTGCCTTATTTGGCATCTTTGTCCTCTTTTGCCTTCTCTGGCCTTCTTTGGCCTTCTCTGCCTTCTTTGACTTTCCGTGGCCAATTTGGCCTTCTCTGGCCTTCTTTGTCCTCTCTGGCCTTCCTGGCCTGCTTTGGCCTGCTTTAGCCTCTTTGACCTTTTTTGACCTTCTTTGACTTTCTCTGGCCTTCTCTGGCCTTATCTGGCCTTCTCCTGGCCTTCTGTGGCCTTCTTTGGACTCTTTGTCCCTCTCTTACCCTCTTTGGCCTTCTCTGGCCTCTTTGGCTTTCCTTGGCCTTCTTTAGCCTTCTCTGGCCTTCTGTAGCATTCTTTGGCCTTCTCTTGCCTTATTTGGCATCTTTGGCCTCTTTTGCCTTCTCTGGCCTTCTTTGGCCTTCTCTGCCTTCTTTGGCCTTCTTTGACTTTCCGTGGCCAATTTGGCCTTCTCTGGCCTTCTTTGTCCTCTCTGGCCTTCCTGGCCTGCTTTGGCCTGCTTTAGCCTCTTTGACCTTCTTTGACCTTCTCTGGCCTTATCTGGCCTTCTCTGGCCTTCTCCTGGCCTTCTCTGGCCTTCTCTGTCCCTCTCTTACCCTCTTTGGCCTTCTGTGGCCTCTTTGGCTTTCTCTGGCCTTCTTTGGCCTTCTGTATCCTTCTTTGGCCTACTTGACCTTCTTTGGCTATCTTTGGACTTCTTTGTCCTTCTTTGGCCTTCTTTTGCCTTCTGTGGCATTCTTTGGCCTTCTCTACCCTTCTCTGGCCTTCTTTCCCCTTCTGTGTCCTTCTTTGCACTTCTCTGGCCTTCTTTGGCCTTCTTTGGACTCTTGGCCCCTCTCTTACCCTCTTTGGCATTCTTTGGCCTTCTTTGGCCTTCTTTGGACTCTTTGGCCCTCTCTTACCCTCTTTGGCCTTCTGTGGCCTCTTTGGCTTTCCTTGGCCTCCTCTGGCCTCCTCTGGCCTTCTCTGGCCTGCTTTGGCCTTCTTTGTCCTTCTATGGCCTTCTGTGGCTTCCTGTGGCCACTCTAACTCTCTCTAGCCCTATTTGTCCTTCTTTGGCCTTCTGTAGCCTTCTGTGGCATTCTCTGGCCATCTCTGGCCTTCATTGGCCTTCTTTGGCATTCTTTAGCCTTTTTTGGCCTCTCTGGACTGCTTTGGCCTGCTTTGGCCTTTTGTGGCATTCTTTGGCCTTCTGTGGCATTCTTTGGCCTTCTGTGGCATTCTTTGGACTTCTGTGGCATTCTTTGGCCTTCTGTGGCATTCTTTGGCTTTTAGTGGCCTTCTTTGGCTTTCTGTGGCCTTCTTTGACCTTCTCTGGCGTTCTCCTGGCCTTCTTTGGCCTTCTTTGGACTCTTTTGCCCTCTCTTACCCTCTTTGGCCTTCTGTGGCCTCTTTGGCTTTCCTTGGCCTCCTCTGGCCTCCTCTGGCCTTCTTTGGCCTGCTTTGGCATTCTTTGTCCTTCTGTGGCCTTCTGTGGCTTTCTGTGGCCACTCTGACTCTCTCTAGCCGTATTTGGCCTTCTTTGGCCTTCTGTAGCCTTCTGTGGCATTCTCTGGCCTTCTCTGGCCTTCATTGGCCTTCTTTGGCATTCTTTAGCCTTTTTTGGCCTCTCTGGACTGCTTTGGCCTGCTTTGGACTTCTGTGGCATTCTTTGGCCTTCTGTGGCATTCTTTGGCCTTCTTTGACCTTCTTTGGACTTCTTTGGACTTCTTTGGACTTATTTGGACTTCTTTGGCCTTCTCTGGCCTTCTCTGGCCTTCTTTGGCCTTCTTTGGCTTTTAGTGGCCTTCTCTGGCCTTCTTTGGCCTTCTTTGGCCTTCTCTGGCCTTCTCTGGCCTTCTCTGGCCTTCTCTGGCCTTCTTTGGCCTTCTTTGGATTCTTTGGATTTCTCTGGCTTCCTTTGGCCTGCTTTGGCCTGCTTTGGCCTCTTTTGGCCTGCTTTGGCCTGCTTTGGCCTGCTTTGTCCTTCTTTGGCTTCTTTGGCCTTCTCTGGCCTTCTTTGGCCTTCTCTGGCCTTCTTTCACCTTCTGTGTCCTTCTTTGGCCTACTTGGGCTTCTTTGGCTATCTTTGGCCTTCTTTGGCCTTCTGTGGCCTTCTGTGGCCTTCTTTAGCCTTCTCTACCCTTCTCTGGACTTCTGTCCCTTTCCTTGTCATTCTTTGCAGTTCTCTGGCCTTCTTTGGCCTTCTTTGGACTCTTTGTCCCTCTCTTACCCTCTTTGGCCTTCTGTGGCCTCTTTGGCTTTCCTTGGCCTTCTTTAGCCTTCTCTGGCCTTCTGTAGCATTCTTTGGCCTTCTCTTGCCTTATTTGGCATCTTTGGCCTCTTTTGCCTTCTCTGCCTTCTTTGGCCTTCTTTGACTTTCCGTGGCCAATTTGGCCTTCTCTGGCCTTCTTTGTCCTCTCTGGCCTTCCTGGCCTGCTTTGGCCTGCTTTAGCCTCTTTGACCTTCTTTGACCTTCTTTGACCTTCTTTGACCTTCTGTGGCCTTCTGTGGCCTTCTCTTGCCTTCTTTGGCCTCTTTGGATTTCTCTGGCTTCCTTTGGCCTGCTTTGGCCTGCTTTGGCCTCTTTTGGCCTGCTTTGTCCTTCTTTGACCTTCTTTGGACTTCTTTGGACTTCTTTGGACTTCTTTGGACTTCTTTGGACTTCTTTGGACTTCTTTGGCCTTCTTTGGCCCTCTCTGGCATTCTTTGGCCTTCTCTACCCTTCTCTGGCATTCTTTCGCCTTCTCTGACATTCTTTCGCCTTCTTTCGCCTTCTGTGTCCTTCTTTGGCCTACTTGGCCTTCTTTGGCCTTCTTTGGCCTTCTTTGGCCTTCTTTGGCTTTCTGTGGCATTCTTTGGCCTTCTCTGGCCTTCTTTGGCCTTCTTTGTCCTCGTTGGAATTCTCTGGCTTCCTTTGGCCTGCTTTGGCCTGCTTTGGCCTCTTTTGGCCTGCTTTGGCCTGCTTTGGCCTGCTTTGGCCTGCTTTGGCTTCTTTGGCCTTCTTTGGACTTCTTTGGACTTCTTTGGCCCTCTCTTACCCTCTTTGGCCTTCTGTGGCCTCTTTGGCTTTCCTTGACCTTCTTTAGCCTTCTCTGGCCTTTTGTAGCATTCTTTGGCCTTCTCTTGCCTTATTTGGCATCTTTGGCCTCTTTGGCCTTCTCTGGCCTTCTTTGGCCTTCTCTGGCCTTCTTTGACTTGCCGTGGCCAATTTGGCCTTCTCTAGCCTTCTTTGTCCTCTCTGGCCTTCCTGGCCTGCTTTGGCCTGCTTTAGCCTCTTTGACCTTCTTTGACCTTCTCTGGCCTTATCTGGCCTTCTCCTGGCCTTCTGTGGCCTTCTTTGGACTCTTTGTCCCTCTCTTACCCTCTTTGGCCTTCTGTGGCCTCTTTGGCTTTCTCTGGCCTTCTTTGGCCTTCTGTATCCTTCTTTGGCCTACTTGACCTTCTTTGGCTATCTTTGGACTTCTTTGTCCTTCTTTGGCCTTCTTTTGCCTTCTGTGGCATTCTTTGGCCTTCTCTACCCTTCTCTGGACTTCTTTCCCCTTCTGTGTCCTTCTTTGCACTTCTCTGGCCTTCTTTGGCCTTCTTTGGACTCTTTGGCCCTCTCTTACCCTCTTTGGCATTCTTTGGCCTTCTTTGGCCTTCTCTGGCCTTCTTTGGCCTTCTTTGGACTCTTTGGCCCTCTCTTACCCTCTTTGGCATTCTTTGGCCTTCTTTGTCCTTCTTTGGACTCTTTGGCCCTCTCTTACCCTCTTTGGCCTTCTGTGGCCTCTTTGGCTTTCCTTGGCCTCCTCTGGCCTTCTTTGGCCTGCTTTGGCCTTCTTTGTCCTTCTGTGGCCTTCTGGGGCTTCCTGTGGCCACTCTGACCCCCTCTAGCCCTATTTGGACTTCTTTGGCCTTCTGTAGCCTTCTGTGGCATTCTCTGGCCTGCTCTGGCCTTCATTGGCCTTCTTTGGCATTCTTTAGCCTTTTTTGGCCTCTCTGGACTGCTTTGGCCTGCTTTGGCCTCTTTGTCCTTCTGTGGCATTCTTTGTCCTTCTGTGGCATACTTTGGCGTTCTGTGGCTTTCTTTCGCCTTCTTTGACCTTCTTTGGTGTTCTTTGTCCTATTTGGCCTTCTTTGGCCTTCTTTGGCCTTCTTTGGCCTTCTTTGGCCTTCTTTGGCCTTCTCTGGCCTTCTCTGGCCTTCTCTGGCCTTCTCTGGCCTTCTCTGGCCTTCTCTGGCCTTCTCTGGCCTTCTGTGGTGTCTTTGGCTTTCCTTGGCCTTCTTTGGCCTTCTTTGGCCCTCTCTGGCATTCTTTGGCCTTCTGTTGCATTCTTTGGCCTTCTCTACCCTTCTCTGGCCTTCTTTCCCCTTCTGTGTCCTTCTTTGCACTTCTCTGGCCTTCTTTGGACTCTTTGGCCCTCTCTTACCCTCTTTGGCATTCTTTGGCCTTCTTTGGCCTTCTTTGTCCTCCTTTGGACTCTTTGGCCCTCTCTTACCCTCTTTGGCCTTCTGTGTCCTCTTTGGCTTTCCTTGGCCTCCTCTGGCCTCCTCTGGCCTTCTTTGGCCTGCTTTGGCCTTCTTTGTCCTTCTGTGGCCTTCTGTGGCCACTCTGACTCTCTCTAGCCCTATTTGGCCTTCTTTGTCCTTCTGTAGCCTTCTGTGGCATTCTCTGGCCATCTCTGGCCTTCATTGGCCTTCTTTGGCATTCTTTAGCCTTTTTTGGCCTCTCTGGACTGCTTTGGCCTGCTTTGGCCTTCTGTGGCATTCTTTGGCCTTCTGTGGCATTCTTTGGCCTTCTTTGACCTTCTTTGGACTTCTTTGGACTTCTTTGGACTTATTTGGCCTTCTTTGGCCTCCTCTGGCCTTCTCTGACCTTCTTTGGCCTTCTTTGGCTTTTAGTGGCCTTCTTTGGCCTTCTCTGGCCTTCTTTGGCCTTCTTTGGCCTTCTTTGGCCTTCTTTGGCCTTCTTTGGCCTTCTTTGGATTTCTCTGGCTTCCTTTGGCCTGCTTTGGCCTGCTTTGGCCTCTTTTGGCCTGCTTTGGCCTTCTTTGTCCTTCTTTGGCTTCTTTGGCCTTCTCTGGCCTTCTTTGGCCTTCTCTGGCCTTCTTTGGCCTTCTCTGGCCTTCTTTGGCCTACTTGGGCTTCTTTGGCTATCTTTGGCCTTCTTTGGCCTTCTGTGGCCTTCTGTGGCATTCTTTAGCCTTCTCTACCCTTCTCTGGACTTCTTTCCCCTTCCTTGTCCTTCTTTGCAGTTCTCTGGCCTTCTTTGGCCTTCTTTGGACTCTTTGTCCCTCTCTTACCCTCTTTGGCCTTCTGTGGCCTCTTTGGCTTTCCTTGGCCTTCTTTAGCCTTCTCTGGCATTCTGTAGCATTCTTTGGCCTTCTCTTGCCTTATTTGGCATCTTTGGCCTCTTTTGCCTTCTCTGCCTTCTTTGGCCTTCTTTGACTTTCCGTGGCCAATTTGGCCTTCTCTGGCCTTCTTTGTCCTCTCTGGCCTTCCTGGCCTGCTTTGGAATGCTTTAGCCTCTTTGACCTTCTTTGACCTTCTTTGACCTTCTTTGACCTTCTTTGACCTTCTGTGGTCTTCTGTGGCCTTCTTTGACCTTCTGTGGCCTTCTTTGACCTTCTGTGGCCTTCTCTGGCCTTCTTTGGCCTCTTTGGATTTCTCTGGCTTCCTTTGGCCTGCTTTGGCCTGCTTTGGCCTCTTTTGGCCTGCTTTGGCCTGCTTTGGCCTGCTTTGGCCTGCTTTGGACTTCTTTGGACTTCTTTGACTTCTTTGGACTTCTTTGACTTCTTTGGACTTCTTTGGACTTCTTTGGACTTCTTTGGCCTTCTCTACCCTTCTTTGGCATTCTTTCGCCTTCTCTGACATTCTTTCGCCTTCTTTCGCCTTCTGTGTCCTTCTTTGGCCTACTTGGCCTTCTTTGGCCTTCTTTGGCCTTCTTTGGCCTTCTTTGGCCTTCTTTGGCCTTCTTTGGCCTTCTTTGGTTTTCTGTGGCCTTCTTTGGCCTTCTCTGGCCTTCTTTGGCCTCGTTGGATTTCTCTGGCTTCCTTTGGCCTGATTTGGCCTGCTTTGGCCTGCTTTGGCCTCTTTTGGCCTGCTTTGGCCTGCTTTGGCCTGCTTTGGCTTCTTTGGCCTTCTCTGGCCTTCTTTGGACTTCTTTGGACTCTTTGGCCCTCTCTTACCCTCTTTGGCCTTCTGTGGCCTCTTTGGCTTTCCTTGGCCTTCTTTAGCCTTCTCTGGCCTTCTGTAGCATTCTTTGGCCTTCTCTTGCCTTATTTGGCATCTTTGGCCTCTTTGGCCTTCTCTGGCCTTCTTTGGCCTTCTCTGCCTTCTTTGGCCTTCTTTGACTTTCCGTGGCCAATTTGGCCTTCTCTGGCCTTCTTTGTCCTCTCTGGCCTTCCTGGCCTGCTTTGGCCTGCTTTAGCCTCTTTGACCTTCTTTGACCTTCTCTGGCCTTCTCTGGCCTTCTCCTGGCCTTCTGTGGCCTTCTTTGGACTCATTGGCCCTCTCTTACCCTCTTTGGCCTTCTGTGGCCTCTTTGGCTTTCTCTGGCCTTCTTTGGCCTTCTGTATCCTTCTTTGGCCTACTTGACCTTCATTGGCTATCTTTGGATTTCTTTGTCCTTCTTTGGCCTTCTTTTGCCTTCTGTGGCATTCTTTGGCCTTCTCTACCCTTCTCTGGACTTCTTTCCCCTTCTGTGTCCTTCTTTGCACTTCTCTGGCCTTCTTTGGCCTCTTTGCCCCTCTCTTACCCTCTTTGGCATTCTTTGGACTCCTTTGGCCTTCTCTGGTCTTCTTTGGCCTTCTTTGGACTCTTTGGCCCTCTCTTACCCTCTTTGGCATTCTTTGGCCTTCTTTGTCCTTCTTTGGACTCTTTCGCCCTCTCTTACCCTCTTTGGCCTTCTGTGGCCTCTTTGGCTTTCCTTGGCCTCCTCTGGCCACCTCTGGCCTTCTTTGGCCTGCTTTGGCCTTCTTTGTCCTTCTGTGGCCTTCTGTGGCATTCTCTGGCCATCTCTGGCCTTCATTGGCCTTCTTTGGCATTCTTTAGCCTTTTTTGGCCTCTCTGGACTGCTTTGGCCTGCTTTGGCCTTCTGTGGCATTCTTTGGCCTTCTGTGGCATTCTTTGGCCTTCTGTGGCATTCTTTCACCTTCTTTGACCTTCTTTGACCTTCTTTGGACTTCTTTGGCCTTATTTGGCCTTCTTTGGCCTTCTCTGGCCTTCTTTGGCCTTCTTTGGCCTTCTTTGGCCTTCTGTGGCCTTCTGTGGCCTTCTGTGGCCTTCTGTGGCCTTCTTTGGATTTCTCTGGCTTCCTTTGGCCTGCTTTGGCCTGCTTTGGCTTCTTTGGCCTGCTTTGGCTTCTTTGGCCTTCTCTGGCCTTCTTTGGCCTTCTTTGGACTCTTTGGCCCTCTCTTACCCTCTTTGGCCTTCTGTGGCCTCTTTGTCTTTCCTTGGCCTTCTATGGCCTTCTGTAGCATTCTTTGGCCTTCTCTGGCCTTATTTGTCGTCTTTAGCCTCTTTGGCCTTCTCTGGCCTTATTTGGCCTTCTCTGCCTTCTTTGGCCTTCTTTGGCTTTCTGTGGCCTGCTTTGGCCTGCTTTGGACTTCTTTGTCCTTCTGTGGCCTTCTGTGGCATTCTCTGGCCTTCATTGGCCTTCTTTGGCATTCTTTAGCCTTTTTTGGCCTCTCTGGACTGCTTTGGCCTGCTTTGGCCTTCTGTGGCATTCTTTGGCCTTCTGTGGCATTCTTTGACCTTCTGTGGCATTCTTTCGCCTTCTTTGACCTTCTTTGACCTTCTTTGGCCTTCTTTGGCCTTCTCTGGCCTTCTTTGACCTTCTTTGGCCTTCTTTGGTTTTAGTGGCCTTCTTTGGCCTTCTTTGGCCTTCTTTGGCTTTCTGTGGCCTTCTCTGGCCTTCTTTGGCCTTCTTTGGCCTCTTTGGATTTCTCTGGCTTCCTTTGGCCTGCTTTGGCCTGCTTTGGCCTCTTTTGGCCTGCTTTGGCCTGCTTTGGCTTCTTTGTCCTCTCTGGCCTTCCTGGCCTGCTTTGGCCTTCTTTAGCCTCTTTGACCTTCTTTGACCTTCTCTGGCCTTCTCTGGCCTTCTCCTGGCCTTCTGTGGCCTTCTTTGGACTCTTTGTCCCTCTCTTACCCTCTTTGGCCTTCTGTGGCCTCTTTGGCTTTCTCTGGCCTTCTTTGGCCTTCTGTATCCTTCTTTGGCCTACTTGACCTTCTTTGGCTATCTTTGGACTTCTTTGTCCTTCTTTGGCCTTCTTTTGCCTTCTGTGGCATTCTTTGGCCTTCTCTACCCTTCTCTGGACTTCTTTCCCCTTCTGTGTCCTTCTTTGCACTTCTCTGGCCTTCTTTGGCCTTCTTTGGACTCTTTGCCCCTCTCTTACCCTCTTTGGCATTCTTTGGCCTTCTTTGGCCTTCTCTGGCCTTCTTTGGCCTTCTTTGGACTCTTTGGCCCTCTCTTACCCTCTTTGGCATTCTTTGGCCTTCTTTGTCCTTCTTTGGACTCTTTGGCCCTCTCTTACCCTCTTTGGCCTTCTGTGGCCTCTTTGGCTTTCCTTGGCCTCCTCTGGCCTTCTTTGGCCTGCTTTGGCCTTCTTTGTCCTTCTGTGGCCTTCTGGGGCTTCCTGTGGCCACTCTGACCCCCTCTAGCCCTATTTGGACTTCTTTGGCCTTCTGTAGCCTTCTGTGGCATTCTCTGGCCTGCTCTGGCCTTCATTGGCCTTCTTTGGCATTCTTTAGCCTTTTTTGGCCTCTCTGGACTGCTTTGGCCTGCTTTGGCCTGCTTTGGCCTCTTTTGGCCTGCTTTGGCCTGCTTTGGCTTCTTTGTCCTCTCTGGCCTTCCTGGCCTGCTTTGGCCTGCTTTAGCCTCTTTGACCTTCTTTGACCTTCTCTGGCCTTCTCTGGCCTTCTCCTGGCCTTCTGTGGCCTTCTTTGGACTCTTTGTCCCTCTCTTACCCTCTTTGGCCTTCTGTGGCCTCTTTGGCTTTCTCTGGCCTTCTTTGGCCTTCTGTATCCTTCTTTGGCCTACTTGACCTTCTTTGGCTATCTTTGGACTTCTTTGTCCTTCTTTGGCCTTCTTTTGCCTTCTGTGGCATTCTTTGGCCTTCTCTACCCTTCTCTGGACTTCTTTCCCCTTCTGTGTCCTTCTTTGCACTTCTCTGGCCTTCTTTGGCCTTCTTTGGACTCTTTGCCCCTCTCTTACCCTCTTTGGCATTCTTTGGCCTTCTTTGGCCTTCTCTGGCCTTCTTTGGCCTTCTTTGGACTCTTTGGCCCTCTCTTACCCTCTTTGGCATTCTTTGGCCTTCTTTGTCCTTCTTTGGACTCTTTGGCCCTCTCTTACCCTCTTTGGCCTTCTGTGGCCTCTTTGGCTTTCCTTGGCCTCCTCTGGCCTTCTTTGGCCTGCTTTGGCCTTCTTTGTCCTTCTGTGGCCTTCTGGGGCTTCCTGTGGCCACTCTGACCCCCTCTAGCCCTATTTGGACTTCTTTGGCCTTCTGTAGCCTTCTGTGGCATTCTCTGGCCTGCTCTGGCCTTCATTGGCCTTCTTTGGCATTCTTTAGCCTTTTTTGGCCTCTCTGGACTGCTTTGGCCTGCTTTGGCCTCTTTGTCCTTCTGTGGCATTCTTTGTCCTTCAGTGGCATACTTTGGCGTTCTGTGGCTTTCTTTCGCCTTCTTTGACCTTCTTTGGTGTTCTTTGTCCTATTTGGCCTTCTTTGGCCTTCTTTGGCCTTCTTTGGCCTTCTTTGGCCTTCTCTGGCCTTCTCTGGCCTTCTCTGGCCTTCTTTGGCCTGCTTTAGCCTCTTTGGACTTCTCTGGCCTTCTTTGGCCTTCTCTGGCCTTCTCTGGCCTTCTCTTACCCTCTTTGGCCTTCTGTGGTGTCTTTGGCTTTCCTTGGCCTTCTTTGGCCTTCTTTGGCCCTCTCTGGCATTCTTTGGCCTTCTGTTGCATTCTTTGGCCTTCTCTACCCTTCTCTGGCCTTCTTTCGCCTTCTGTGTCCTTCTTTGCACTTCTCTAGACTTCTTTGGCCTTCTTTGGACTCTTTGGCCCTCTCTTACCCTCTTTGTCCTTCTGTGGCCTCTTTGTCTTTCCGTTGGCCTTCTATGGGCTTCTGTAGCATTCTTTGGCCTTCTCTGGCCTTATTTGTCGTCTTTAGCCTCTTTTGACTTCTCTGGCCTTCTTTGACCTTCTGTGGCTTTCTTTCGCCTTCTTTGGCCTTCTCTGGCCTATTTGGCCTTCTCTGGCCTTCTTTGGCCTTCTCTGGCCTGCTTTGGCCTGCTTTGGCATTCTTTGCACTTCTCTGGCCTTCTTTGGCCTTCTTTGGACTCTTTGGCCCTCTCTTACCCTCTTTGTCCTTCTGTGGCCTCTTTGGCTTTCCTTGGCCTCCTCTGGCCTCCTCTGGCCTGCTTTGGCCTGCTTTAGCCTCTTTGGCCTCCTTTGGCCTGCTTTGGCCTGCTTTGGCCTGCTTTGGCCTGCTTTGGCCTGCTTTGACATTCTTTGACCTTCTTTGAACTTCTCTGGCCTTCTCTGGCTTTCTTTGGACTCTTTGTCCCTCTCTTACCCTCTTTGGCCTTCTGTGGCCTCTTTGGCTTTCCTTGGCCTTCTTTGGCCTTCTTTCGCCTTCTTTGGCCTCTTTGGCCTTCTGTGGCATTCTCTTTCATTCTATGTCCTTCTTTGGCCCTCTCTGGCAATCTTTGGCCTTCTGTGGCATTCTTTGGCCTTCTCTACTCTTCTCTGGCATTCTTTCGCCTTCTGTGTCCTTTTTTGGCTTTCTCTGGCCTTCTTTGGCCTTCTGTATCCTTCTTTGGCCTACTTGACCTTCTTTGGCTATCTTTGGACTTCTTTGTCCTTCTTTGGCCTTCTTTTGCCTTCTGTGGCATTCTTTGGCCTTCTCTACCCTTCTCTGGCCTTCTTTCCCCTTCTGTGTCCTTCTTTGCACTTCTCTGGCCTTCTTTGGACTCTTTGGCCCTCTCTTACCCTCTTTGGCATTCTTTGGCCTTCTTTGGCCTTCTTTGTCCTCTTTTGGACTCTTTGGCCCTCTCTTACCCTCTTTGGCCTTCTGTGTCCTCTTTGGCTTTCCTTGGCCTCCTCTGGCCTCCTCTGGCCTTCTTTGGCCTGCTTTGGCCTTCTTTGTCCTTCTGTGGCCTTCTGTGGCTTTCTGTGGCCACTCTGACTCTCTCTAGCCCTATTTGGCCTTCTTTGTCCTTCTGTAGCCTTCTGTGGCATTCTCTGGCCTTCTCTGGCCTTCATTGGCCTTCTTTGGCATTCTTTAGCCTTTTTTGGCCTCTCTGGACTGCTTTGGCCTGCTTTGGCCTTCTGTGGCATTCTTTGGCCTTCTGTGGCATTCTTTGGCCTTCTTTGACCTTCTTTGGACTTCTTTGGACTTCTTTGGACTTATTTGGCCTTCTTTGGCCTCCTCTGGCCTTCTCTGACCTTCTTTGGCCTTCTTTGGCTTTTAGTGGCCTTCTTTGGCCTTCTCTGGCCTTCTTTGGCCTTCTTTGGCCTTCTTTGGCCTCTTTGGATTTCTCTGGCTTCCTTTGGCCTGCTTTGGCCTGCTTTGGCCTCTTTTGGCCTGCTTTGGCCTTCTTTGTCCTTCTTTGGCTTCTTTGGCCTTCTCTGGCCTTCTTTGGCCTTCTCTGGCCTTCTTTCACCTTCTGTGTCCTTCTTTGGCCTACTTGGGCTTCTTTGGCTATCTTTGGCCTTCTTTGGCCTTCTGTGGCCTTCTGTGGCATTCTTTAGCCTTCTCTACCCTTCTCTGGACTTCTTTCCCCTTCCTTGTCCTTCTTTGCAGTTCTCTGGCCTTCTTTGGCCTTCTTTGGACTCTTTGTCCCTCTCTTACCCTCTTTGGCCTTCTGTGGCCTCTTTGGCTTTCCTTGGCCTTCTTTAGCCTTCTCTGGCATTCTGTAGCATTCTTTGGCCTTCTCTTTCCTTATTTGGCATCTTTGGCCTCTTTTGCCTTCTTTTGCCTTCTCTGCCTTCTTTGGCCTTCTTTGACTTTCCGTGGCCAATTTGGCCTTCTCTGGCCTTCTTTGTCCTCTCTGGCCTTCCTGGCCTGCTTTGGAATGCTTTAGCCTCTTTGACCTTCTTTGACCTTCTTTGACCTTCTTTGACCTTCTGTGGTCTTCTGTGGCCTTCTTTGACCTTCTGTGGCCTTCTTTGACCTTCTGTGGCCTTCTCTGGCCTTCTTTGGCCTCTTTGGATTTCTCTGGCTTCCTTTGGCCTGCTTTGGCCTGCTTTGGCCTCTTTTGGCCTGCTTTGGCCTGCTTTGGCCTGCTTTGGACTTCTTTGGACTTCTTTGACTTCTTTGGACTTCTTTGACTTCTTTGGACTTCTTTGGACTTCTTTGGACTTCTTTGGACTTCTTTGGACTTCTTTCGCCTTCTCTGACATTCTTTCGCCTTCTTTCGCCTTCTGTGTCCTTCTTTGGCCTACTTGGCCTTCTTTGGCCTTCTTTGGCCTTCTTTGGCCTTCTTTGGTTTTCTGTGGCCTTCTTTGGCCTTCTCTGGCCTTCTCTGGCCTTCTTTGGCCTCGTTGGATTTCTCTGGCTTCCTTTGGCCTCTTTTGGCCTGCTTTGGCCTGCTTTGGCCTGCTTTGGCTTCTTTGGCCTTCTCTGGCCTTCTTTGGACTTCTTTGGACTCTTTGGCCCTCTCTTACCCTCTTTGGCCTTCTGTGGCCTCTTTGGCTTTCCTTGGCCTTCTTTAGCCTTCTCTGGCCTTCTGTAGCATTCTTTGGCCTTCTCTTGCCTTATTTGGCATCTTTGGCCTCTTTGGCCTTCTCTGGCCTTCTTTGGCCTTCTCTGCCTTCTTTGGCCTTCTTTGACTTTCCGTGGCCAATTTGGCCTTCTCTGGCCTTCTTTGTCCTCTCTGGCCTTCCTGGCCTGCTTTGGCCTGCTTTAGCCTCTTTGACCTTCTTTGAACTTCTCTGGCCTTCTCTGGCCTTCTCCTGGCCTTCTGTGGCCTTCTTTGGACTCTTTGTCCCTCTCTTACCCTCTTTGGCCTTCTGTGGCCTCTTTGGCTTTCTCTGGCCTTCTTTGGCCTTCTGTATCCTTCTTTGGCCTACTTGACCTTCATTGGCTATCTTTGGATTTCTTTGTCCTTCTTTGGCCTTCTTTTGCCTTCTGTGGCATTCTTTGGCCTTCTCTACCATTCTCTGGACTTCTTTCCCCTTCTGTGTCCTTCTTTGCACTTCTCTGGCCTTCTTTGGCCTCTTTGCCCCTCTCTTACCCTCTTTGGCATTCTTTGGACTCCTTTGGCCTTCTCTGGCCTTCTTTGGCCTTCTTTGGACTCTTTGGCCCTCTCTTACCCTCTTTGGCATTCTTTGGCCTTCTTTGTCCTTCTTTGGACTCTTTCGCCCTCTCTTACCCTCTTTGGCCTTCTGTGTCCTCTTTGGCTTTCCTTGGCCTCCTCTGGCCACCTCTGGCCTTCTTTGGCCTGCTTTGGCCTTCTTTGTCCTTCTGTGGCCTTCTGTGGCATTCTCTGGCCATCTCTGGCCTTCATTGGCCTTCTTTGGCATTCTTTAGCCTTTTTTGGCCTCTCTGGACTGCTTTGGCCTGCTTTGGCCTTCTGTGGCATTCTTTGGCCTTCTGTGGCATTCTTTGGCCTTCTGTGGCATTCTTTCACCTTCTTTGACCTTCTTTGACCTTCTTTGGACTTCTTTGGCCTTATTTGGCCTTCTTTGGCCTTCTCTGGCCTTCTTTGGCCTTCTTTGGCCCTCTGTGGCCTTCTCTGGCCTTCTTTGGCCTTCTTTGGCCTCTTTGGATTTCTCTGGCTTCCTTTGGCCTGATTTGGCCTGCTTTGGCCTCTTTTGGCCTGCTTTGGCCTGCTTTGGCTTCTTTGGCCTGCTTTGGCTTCTTTGGCCTTCTCTGGCCTTCTTTGGCCTTCTTTGGACTCTTTGGCCCTCTCTTACCCTCTTTGGCCTTCTGTGGCCTCTTTGTCTTTCCTTGGCCTTCTATGGCCTTCTGTAGCATTCTTTGGCCTTCTCTGGCCTTATTTGTCGTCTTTAGCCTCTTTGGCCTTCTCTGGCCTTCTTTGGCCTTCTCTGCCTTCTTTGGCCTTCTTTGGCTTTCTGTGGCCTGCTTTGGCCTGCTTTGGACTTCTTTGTCCTTCTGTGGACTTCTGTGGCATTCTCTGGCCTTCATTGGCCTTCTTTGGCATTCTTTAGCCTTTTTTGGCCTCTCTGGACTGCTTTGGCCTGCTTTGGCCTTCTGTGGCATTCTTTGGCCTTCTGTGGCATTCTTTGACCTTCTGTGGCATTCTTTCGCCTTCTTTGACCTTCTTTGACCTTCTTTGGCCTTCTTTGGCCTTCTCTGGCCTTCTTTGACCTTCTTTGGCCTTCTTTGGCTTTTAGTGGCCTTCTTTGGCCTTCTTTGGCCTTCTTTGGCTTTCTGTGGCCTTCTCTGGCCTTCTTTGGCCTTCTTTGGCCTCTTTGGATTTCTCTGGCTTCCTTTGGCCTGCTTTGGCCTGCTTTGGCCTCTTTTGGCCTGCTTTGGCCTGCTTTGGCTTCTTTGTCCTCTCTGGCCTTCCTGGCCTGCTTTGGCCTGCTTTAGCCTCTTTGATCTTCTTTGACCTTCTCTGGCCTTCTCTGGCCTTCTCCTGGCCTTCTGTGGCCTTCTTTGGACTCTTTGTCCCTCTCTTACCCTCTTTGGCCTTCTGTGGCCTCTTTGGCTTTCTCTGGCCTTCTTTGGCCTTCTGTATCCTTCTTTGGCCTACTTGACCTTCTTTGGCTATCTTTGGACTTCTTTGTCCTTCTTTGGCCTTCTTTTGCCTTCTGTGGCATTCTTTGGCCTTCTCTACCCTTCTCTGGACTTCTTTCCCCTTCTGTGTCCTTCTTTGCACTTCTCTGGCCTTCTTTGGCCTTCTTTGGACTCTTTGCCCCTCTCTTACCCTCTTTGGCATTCTTTGGCCTTCTCTGGCCTTCTTTGGCCTTCTTTGGACTCTTTGGCCCTCTCTTACCCTCTTTGGCATTCTTTGGCCTTCTTTGTCCTTCTTTGGACTCTTTCGCCCTCTCTTACCCTCTTTGGCCTTCTGTGTCCTCTTTGGCTTTCCTTGGCCTCCTCTGGCCACCTCTGGCCTTCTTTGGCCTGCTTTGGCCTTCTTTGTCCTTCTGTGGCCTTCTGTGGCATTCTCTGGCCATCTCTGGCCTTCATTGGCCTTCTTTGGCATTCTTTAGCCTTTTTTGGCCTCTCTGGACTGCTTTGGCCTGCTTTGGCCTTCTGTGGCATTCTTTGGCCTTCTGTGGCATTCTTTGGCCTTCTGTGGCATTCTTTCACCTTCTTTGACCTTCTTTGACCTTCTTTGGACTTCTTTGGCCTTATTTGGCCTTCTTTGGCCTTCTCTGGCCTTCTTTGGCCTTCTTTGGCCCTCTGTGGCCTTCTCTGGCCTTCTTTGGCCTTCTTTGGCCTCTTTGGATTTCTCTGGCTTCCTTTGGCCTGATTTGGCCTGCTTTGGCCTCTTTTGGCCTGCTTTGGCCTGCTTTGGCTTCTTTGGCCTGCTTTGGCTTCTTTGGCCTTCTCTGGCCTTCTTTGGCCTTCTTTGGACTCTTTGGCCCTCTCTTACCCTCTTTGGCCTTCTGTGGCCTCTTTGTCTTTCCTTGGCCTTCTATGGCCTTCTGTAGCATTCTTTGGCCTTCTCTGGCCTTATTTGTCGTCTTTAGCCTCTTTGGCCTTCTCTGGCCTTCTTTGGCCTTCTCTGCCTTCTTTGGCCTTCTTTGGCTTTCTGTGGCCTGCTTTGGCCTGCTTTGGACTTCTTTGTCCTTCTGTGGACTTCTGTGGCATTCTCTGGCCTTCATTGGCCTTCTTTGGCATTCTTTAGCCTTTTTTGGCCTCTCTGGACTGCTTTGGCCTGCTTTGGCCTTCTGTGGCATTCTTTGGCCTTCTGTGGCATTCTTTGACCTTCTGTGGCATTCTTTCGCCTTCTTTGACCTTCTTTGACCTTCTTTGGCCTTCTTTGGCCTTCTCTGGCCTTCTTTGACCTTCTTTGGCCTTCTTTGGCTTTTAGTGGCCTTCTTTGGCCTTCTTTGGCCTTCTTTGGCTTTCTGTGGCCTTCTCTGGCCTTCTTTGGCCTTCTTTGGCCTCTTTGGATTTCTCTGGCTTCCTTTGGCCTGCTTTGGCCTGCTTTGGCCTCTTTTGGCCTGCTTTGGCCTGCTTTGGCTTCTTTGTCCTCTCTGGCCTTCCTGGCCTGCTTTGGCCTGCTTTAGCCTCTTTGATCTTCTTTGACCTTCTCTGGCCTTCTCTGGCCTTCTCCTGGCCTTCTGTGGCCTTCTTTGGACTCTTTGTCCCTCTCTTACCCTCTTTGGCCTTCTGTGGCCTCTTTGGCTTTCTCTGGCCTTCTTTGGCCTTCTGTATCCTTCTTTGGCCTACTTGACCTTCTTTGGCTATCTTTGGACTTCTTTGTCCTTCTTTGGCCTTCTTTTGCCTTCTGTGGCATTCTTTGGCCTTCTCTACCCTTCTCTGGACTTCTTTCCCCTTCTGTGTCCTTCTTTGCACTTCTCTGGCCTTCTTTGGCCTTCTTTGGACTCTTTGCCCCTCTCTTACCCTCTTTGGCATTCTTTGGCCTTCTCTGGCCTTCTTTGGCCTTCTTTGGACTCTTTGGCCCTCTCTTACCCTCTTTGGCATTCTTTGGCCTTCTTTGTCCTTCTTTGGACTCTTTGGCCCTCTCTTACCCTCTTTGGCCTTCTGTGGCCTCTTTGGCTTTCCTTGGCCTCCTCTGGCCTTCTTTGGCCTGCTTTGGCCTTCTTTGTCCTTCTGTGGCCTTCTGGGGCTTTCTGTGGCCACTCTGACCCCCTCTAGCCCTATTTGGACTTCTTTGGCCTTCTGTAGCCTTCTGTGGCATTCTCTGGCCTGCTCTGGCCTTCATTGGCCTTCTTTGGCATTCTTTAGCCTTTTTTGGCCTCTCTGGACTGCTTTGGCCTGCTTTGGCCTCTTTGTCCTTCTGTGGCATTCTTTGTCCTTCTGTGGCATACTTTGGCGTTCTGTGGCTTTCTTTCGCCTTCTTTGACCTTCTTTGGTGTTCTTTGTCCTATTTGGCCTTCTTTGGCCTTCTTTGGCCTTCTTTGGCCTTCTTTGGCCTTCTCTGGCCTTCTTTGGCCTGCTTTAGCCTCTTTGGACTTCTCTGGCCTTCTTTGGCCTTCTCTGGCCTTCTCTGGCCTTCTCTTACCCTCTTTGGCCTTCTGTGGTGTCTTTGGCTTTCCTTGGCCTTCTTTGTCCTTCTTTGGCCCTCTCTGGCATTCTTTGGCCTTCTGTTGCATTCTTTGGCCTTCTCTACCCTTCTCTGGCCTTCTTTCGCCTTCTGTGTCCTTCTTTGCACTTCTCTAGACTTCTTTGGCCTTCTTTGGACTCTTTGGCCCTCTCTTACCCTCTTTGTCCTTCTGTGGCCTCTTTGTCTTTCCGTTGGCCTTCTATGGGCTTCTGTAGCATTCTTTGGCCTTCTCTGGCCTTATTTGTCGTCTTTAGCCTCTTTTGACTTCTCTGGCCTTCTTTGACCTTCTGTGGCTTTCTTTCGCCTTCTTTGGCCTTCTCTGGCCTATTTGGCCTTCTCTGGCCTTCTTTGGCCTTCTCTGGCCTGCTTTGGCCTGCTTTGGCATTCTTTGCACTTCTCTGGCCTTCTTTGGCCTTCTTTGGACTCTTTGGCCCTCTCTTACCCTCTTTGTCCTTCTGTGGCCTCTTTGGCTTTCCTTGGCCTCCTCTGGCCTCCTCTGGCCTGCTTTGGCCTGCTTTAGCCTTTTTGGCCTCCTTTGGCCTGCTTTGGCCTGCTTTGGCCTGCTTTGGCCTCTTTGACATTCTTTGACCTTCTTTGACCTTCTTTGAACTTCTCTGGCCTTCTGTGGCTTTCTTTGGACTCTTTGTCCCTCTCTTACCCTCTTTGGCCTTCTGTGGCCTCTTTGGCTTTCCTTGGCCTTCTTTGGCCTTCTTTCGCCTTCTTTGGCCTCTTTGGCCTTCTGTGGCATTCTCTTTCATTCTATGTCCTTCTTTGGCCCTCTCTGGCAATCTTTGGCCTTCTGTGGCATTCTTTGGCCTTCTCTACTCTTCTCTGGCATTCTTTCGCCTTCTGTGTCCTTTTTTGGCTTTCTCTGGCCTTCTTTGGCCTTCTGTATCCTTCTTTGGCCTACTTGACCTTCTTTGGCTATCTTTGGACTTCTTTGTCCTTCTTTGGCCTTCTTTTGCCTTCTGTGGCATTCTTTGGCCTTCTCTACCCTTCTCTGGCCTTCTTTCCTCTTCTGTGTCCTTCTTTGCACTTCTCTGGCCTTCTTTGGACTCTTTGGCCCTCTCTTACCCTCTTTGGCATTCTTTGGCCTTCTTTGGCCTTCTTTGTCCTCCTTTGGACTCTTTGGCCCTCTCTTACCCTCTTTGGCCTTCTGTGTCCTCTTTGGCTTTCCTTGGCCTCCTCTGGCCTCCTCTGGCCTTCTTTGGCCTGCTTTGGCCTTCTTTGTCCTTCTGTGGCCTTCTGTGGCTTTCTGTGGCTTTCTGTGGCCACTCTGACTCTCTCTAGCCCTATTTGGCCTTCTTTGTCCTTCTGTAGCCTTCTGTGGCATTCTCTGGCCTTCTCTGGCCTTCATTGGCCTTCTTTGGCATTCTTTAGCCTTTTTTGGCCTCTCTGGACTGCTTTGGCCTTCTGTGGCATTCTTTGGCCTTCTGTGGCATTCTTTGGCCTTCTGTGGCATTCTTTGGCCTTCTTTGACCTTCTTTGGACTTCTTTGGACTTATTTGGCCTTCTTTGGCCTCCTCTGGCCTTCTCTGACCTTCTTTGGCCTTCTTTGGCTTTTAGTGGCCTTCTTTGGCCTTCTCTGGCCTTCTTTGGCCTTCTTTGGCCTTCTTTGGCCTCTTTGGATTTCTCTGGCTTCCTTTGGCCTGCTTTGGCCTGCTTTGGCCTCTTTTGGCCTGCTTTGGCCTTCTTTGTCCTTCTTTGGCTTCTTTGGCCTTCTGTGGCTTCCTGTGGCCACTCTGACTCTCTCTAGCCCTATTTGGCCTTCTTTGTCCTTCTGTAGCCTTCTGTGGCATTCTCTGGCCTTCTCTGGCCTTCATTGGCCTTCTTTGGCATTCTTTAGCCTTTTTTGGCCTCTCTGGACTGCTTTGGCCTGCTTTGGATTTCTGTGTCCTTCTTTGGCCTACTTGGGCTTCTTTGGCTATCTTTGGCCTTCTTTGGCCTTCTGTGGCCTTCTGTGGCATTCTTTAGCCTTCTCTACCCTTCTCTGGACTTCTTTCCCCTTCCTTGTCCTTCTTTGCAGTTCTCTGGCCTTCTTTGGCCTTCTTTGGACTCTTTGTCCCTCTCTTACCCTCTTTGGCCTTCTGTGGCCTCTTTGGCTTTCCTTGGCCTTCTTTAGCCTTCTCTGGCATTCTGTAGCATTCTTTGGCCTTCTCTTGCCTTATTTGGCATCTTTGGCCTCTTTTGCCTTCTCTGCCTTCTTTGGCCTTCTTTGACTTTCCATGGCCAATTTGGCCTTCTCTGGCCTTCTTTGTCCTCTCTGGCCTTCCTGGCCTGCTTTGGAATGCTTTAGCCTCTTTGACCTTCTTTGACCTTCTTTGACCTTCTTTGACCTTCTTTGACCTTCTTTGACCTTCTTTGACCTTCTGTGGCCTTCTTTGACCTTCTGTGGCCTTCTCTGGCCTTCTTTGGCCTCTTTGGATTTCTCTGGCTTCCTTTGGCCTGCTTTGGCCTGCTTTGGCCTCTTTTGGCCTGCTTTGGCCTGCTTTGGCCTGCTTTGGCCTGCTTTGGCCTGCTTTGGCCTGCTTTGGACTTCTTTGACTTCTTTGGACTTCTTTGACTTCTTTGGACTTCTTTGGACTTCTTTGGACTTCTTTGGACTTCTTTGGACTTCTTTGGACTTCTTTGGCCTTCTCTACCCTTCTTTGGCATTCTTTCGCCTTCTCTGACATTCTTTCGCCTTCTTTCGCCTTCTGTGTCCTTCTTTGGCCTACTTGGCTTTCTTTGGCCTTCTTTGGCCTTCTTTGGCCTTCTTTGGCTTTCTGTGGCCTTCTTTGGCCTTCTCTCGCCTTCTCTGGCCTTCTTTGGCCTCGTTGGATTTCTCTGGCTTCCTTTGGCCTGATTTGGCCTGCTTTGGCCTGCTTTGGCCTCTTTTGGCCTGCTTTGGCCTGCTTTGGCCTGCTTTGGCCTGCTTTGGCCTGCTTTGGCTTCTTTGGCCTTCTCTGGCCTTCTTTGGACTTCTTTGGACTCTTTGGCCCTCTCTTACCCTCTTTGGCCTTCTGTGGCCTCTTTGGCTTTCCTTGGCCTTCTTTAGCCTTCTCTGGCCTTCTGTAGCATTCTTTGGCCTTCTCTTGCCTTATTTGGCATCTTTGGCCTCTTTGGCCTTCTCTGGCCTTCTTTGGCCTTCTCTGCCTTCTTTGGCCTTCTTTGACTTTCCGTGGCCAATTTGGCCTTCTCTGGCCTTCTTTGTCCTCTCTGGCCTTCCTGGCCTGCTTTGGCCTGCTTTAGCCTCTTTGACCTTCTTTGACCTTCTCTGGCCTTCTCTGGCCTTCTCCTGGCCTTCTGTGGCCTTCTTTGGACTCTTTGTCCCTCTCTTACCCTCTTTGGCCTTCTGTGGCCTCTTTGGCTTTCTCTGGCCTTCTTTGGCCTTCTGTATCCTTCTTTGGCCTACTTGACCTTCATTGGCTATCTTTGGATTTCTTTGTCCTTCTTTGGCCTTCTTTTGCCTTCTGTGGCATTCTTTGGCCTTCTCTACCCTTCTCTGGACTTCTTTCCCCTTCTGTGTCCTTCTTTGCACTTCTCTGGCCTTCTTTGGCCTCTTTGCCCCTCTCTTACCCTCTTTGGCATTCTTTGGACTCCTTTGGCCTTCTCTGGCCTTCTTTGGCCTTCTTTGGACTCTTTGGCCCTCTCTTACCCTCTTTGGCATTCTTTGGCCTTCTTTGTCCTTCTTTGGACTCTTTCGCCCTCTCTTACCCTCTTTGGCCTTCTGTGGCCTCTTTGGCTTTCCTTGGCCTCCTCTGGCCACCTCTGGCCTTCTTTGGCCTGCTTTGGCCTTCTTTGTCCTTCTGTGGCATTCTGTGGCATTCTCTGGCCTTCTCTGGCCTTCATTGGCCTTCTTTGGCATTCTTTAGCCTTTTTTGGCCTCTATGGAGTGCTTTGGCCTGCTTTGGCCTTCTGTGGCATTCTTTGGCCTTCTGTGGCATTCTTTGACCTTCTGTGGCATTCTTTCGCCTTCTTTGACCTTCTTTGACCTTCTTTGGACTTCTTTGGCCTTATTTGGCCTTCTTTGGCCTTCTCTGGCCTTCTTTGGCCTTCTTTGGCCTTCTTTGGCCTTCTGTGGCCTTCTGTGGCCTTCTGTGGCCTTCTGTGGCCTTCTGTGGCCTTCTTTGGATTTCTCTGGCTTCCTTTGGCCTGATTTGGCCTGCTTTGGCCTCTTTTGGCCTGCTTTGGCCTGCTTTGGCTTCTTTGGCCTGCTTTGGCTTCTTTGGCCTTCTCTGGCCTTCTTTGGCCTTCTTTGGACTCTTTGGCCCTCTCTTACCCTCTTTGGCCTTCTGTGGCCTCTTTGTCTTTCCTTGGCCTTCTATGGCCTTCTGTAGCATTCTTTGGCCTTCTCTGGCCTTATTTGTCGTCTTTAGCCTCTTTGGCCTTCTCTGGCCTTATTTGGCCTTCTCTGCCTTCTTTGGCCTTCTTTGGCTTTCTGTGGCCTGCTTTGGCCTGCTTTGGACTTCTTTGTCCTTCTGTGGCCTTCTGTGGCATTCTCTGGCCTTCATTGGCCTTCTTTGGCATTCTTTAGCCTTTTTTGGCCTCTCTGGACTGCTTTGGCCTGCTTTGGCCTTCTGTGGCATTCTTTGGCCTTCTGTGGCATTCTTTGACCTTCTGTGGCATTCTTTCGCCTTCTTTGACCTTCTTTGACCTTCTTTGGACTTCTTTGGCCTTATTTGGCCTTCTTTGGCCTTCTTTGGCCTTCTCTGGCCTTCTTTGACCTTCTTTGGCCTTCTTTGGCTTTTAGTGGCCTTCTTTGGCCTTCTTTGGCCTTCTTTGGCTTTCTGTGGCCTTCTCTGGCCTTCTTTGGCCTTCTTTGGCCTCTTTGGATTTCTCTGGCTTCCTTTGGCCTGCTTTGGCCTGCTTTGGCCTCTTTTGGCCTGCTTTGGCCTGCTTTGGCTTCTTTGGCCTTCTCTGGCCTTCTTTGGCCTTCTTTGGACTCTTTGGCCCTCTCTTACCCTCTTTGGCCTTCTGTGGCCTCTTTGTCTTTCCTTGGCCTTCTATGGCCTTCTGTAGCATTCTTTGGCCTTCTCTGGCCTTATTTGTCGTCTTTAGCCTCTTTGGCCTTCTCTGGCCTTCTTTGGCCTTCTCTGCCTTCTTTGGCCTTCTTTGGCTTTCTGTGGCCTGCTTTGGCCTTCTTTAGACTCTTTGGCCCTCTCTTACCCTCTTTGGCCTTCTGTGGCCTCTTTGGCTTTCCTTGGCCTTCTTTAGCCTTCTCTGGCTTTCTGTAGCATTCTTTGGCCTTCTCTTGCCTTATTTGGCATCTTTGGCCTATTTTGCCTTCTCTGGCCTTCTTTGGCCTTCTCTGCCTTCTTTGGCCTTCTTTGACTTTCCGTTGCCAATTTGGCCTTCTCTGGCCTTCTTTCCCCTGCTTTAGCCTGCTTTTTCCTTCATTGGCCTTCTTTGTCCTTATTTGGACTCTTTGGCCCTCTCTTACCCTCTTTGTCCTTCTGTGGCCTCTTTGGCTTTCCTTGGCCTCCTCTGGACTCCTCTGGCCTTCTTTGGCCTTCTTTGGCCTTCTTTGGCCTTCTTTGGCCTTCCTTGGCCTTCCTTTGGCCTTTCTTTGGCCTTTCTTTGGCCTACTTGGCCTTCTTTGGCTATCTTTGGTCTTCTTTGGCCTTCTGTGGCCTTCTTTAGCCTTCTCTACCCTTCTCTGGCCTTCTTTCACCTTCTGTGTCCTTCTTTGCACTTCTCTAGACTTCTTTGGCCTTCTTTGGACTCTTTGGCCCTCTCTTACCCTCTTTGGCCTTCTGTGGCCTCTTTGTCTTTCCGTTGGCCTTCTATGGCCTTCTTTAGCATTCTTTGGCCTTCTCTGGCCTTATTTGTCGTCTTTAGCCTCTTTGGCCTTCTCTGGCCTTCTTTGGCCTTCTCTGCCTTCTTTGGCTTTCTGTGGCCTGCTTTGGCCTGCTTTGGCCTGCTTTGGCCTTCTTTAGACTCTTTGGCCCTCTCTTACCCTCTTTGGCCTTCTGTGGCCTCTTTGTCTTTCCTTGGCCTTCTATGGCCTTCTGTAGCATTCTTTCGCCTTCTCTGGCCTTATTTGTCGTCTTTACCCTCTTTTGACTTCTGTGGCCTTCTTTGGCTTTCTGTGGCCTCCTTTGGCCTGCTTTGGCCTGCTTTGGCCTCTTTTGGCCTGCTTTGGCCTGCTTTGGCCTTCTCTGGCCTTCTTTGGCCCTCTCTTACCCTCTTTGGCCTTCTGTGGCCTCTTTGTCTTTCCTTGGCCTTCTATAGCCTTCTGTAGCATTCTTTGGCCTTCTCTGGCCTTATTTGTCGTCTTTAGCCTCTTTGGCCTTCTCTGGCCTTCTTTGGCCTTCTTTGGCCTCTTTGGATTTCTCTGGCCTCTTTTGGCCTCTTTTGGCCTGCTTTGGCCTTCTCTGGCCTTCTTTGGACTCTTTGGCCCTATCTTACCCTCTTTGGCAATCTTTGGCAATCTTTGGCCTTCTTTGGCCTTCTTTGGCCTTCTTTGGACTCTTTGGCCCTCTCTTACCCTCTTTGTCCTTCTGTGGCCTCTTTGGCTTTCCTTGGCCTCCTCTGGCCTTCTTTGGCCTGCTTTGGCCTTCTTTGTCCTTCTGTGGCCTTCTGGGGCTTCCTGTGGCCACTCTGACCCCCTCTAGCCCTATTTGGACTTCTTTGGCCTTCTGTAGCCTTCTGTGGCATTCTCTGGCCTGCTCTGGCCTTCATTGGCCTTCTTTGGCATTCTTTAGCCTTTTTTGGCCTCTCTGGACTGCTTTGGCCTGCTTTGGCCTCTTTTTCCTTCTGTGGCATTCTTTGGCATTCTGTGGCTTTCTTTCGCCTTCTTTGACCTTCTTTGTTGTTCTTTGTCCTATTTGGCCTTCTTTGGCCTTCTTTGGCCTTCTCTGGCCTGCTTTGGCCTGCTTTAGCCTCTTTGGACTTCTTTGGCCTTCTCTGGCCTTCTCTGGCCTTCTCTGGCCTTCTCTTACCCTCTTTGGCCTTCTGTGGTGTCTTTGGCTTTCCTTGGCCTTCTTTGGCGTTCTTTGGCCCTCTCTGGCATTCTTTGGCCTTCTGTTGCATTCTTTGGCCTTCTGTGGCATTCTTTGGCGTTCTTTGGCCTATTTGGCCTTCTCTGGCCTTCTTTGGCCTTCTTTGGCCTCTCTGGCCTTCTTTGGACTCTTTGTCCCTCTCTTACCCTCGTTTCGCGCTTCTGTGTCCTTCTTTGGCTTTCTCTGGCCTTCTTTGGCCTTCTGTATCCTTCTTTGGCCCTACTTGACCTTCCTTTGGCTATCTTTGGACTTCTTTGTCCTTCTTTGGCCTTCTTTTGCCTTCTGTTGCATTCTTTAGCCTTCTCTACCCTTCTCTGGCCTTCTTTCGCCTTCTGTGTCCTTCTTTGCACTTCTCTAGGACTTCTTTGGCCTTCTTTGGACTCTTTGGCCCTCTCTTACCCTCTTTTGTCCTTCGTGGCCTCCTTGTCTTTCCGTTGGCCTTCTATGGCCTTGCTGTAGCATTCTTAGGCCTTCTCTGGCCTTATTTGTCGTCTTTAGCCTCTTTTGAATTCTCTGGCCTTCTTTGACCTTCTGTGGCTTTCTTTCGCCTTCTTTGGCCCTTCTCTGGCCCTATTTGGCCTTCTCTGGCCTTCTTTGGCCTTCTCTGGCCTGCTTTGGCCTGCATTTGGCATTCTTTGGCCTTCTCTGGCCTTCTTTGGCCTTCTTTGGACTCTTTGGCCCTCTCTTACCCTCTTTGTCCTTCTTGTGGCCTCTTTGGCTTTCCCTTGGCCTCCTCTGGCCTCCTCTGGCCTGCTTTGGCCTGCTTTAGGCCTCTTTGGCCTGCTTTGGCCTGCTTTGGCCTGCTTTGGCCTGCTTTGGCCTCTTTGACATTCTTTGACCTTCTTTGAACTTCTCTGGCCTTCTGTGGCTTTCTTTGGACTCGTTTGGCCCTACTCTTACCCTCTTTGTCCTTCTGTGGCCTCTTTTGGCTTTCCTTGGCCTCCTCTGGCCTCCTCTGGCCTGCTTTGGCCTGCTTTATCCTCTTTGGCCTCCTTTGGCCTGCTTTGGCCCTGCTTTGGCCTGCTTTGGCCTCTTTGACCATTCTTTGACCTTCTTTGACCTTCTTTGAACTTCTCTGGCCTTCTCTGGCTTTCTTTGGACTCTTTGTCCCTCTCTTTCCCTCTTTGGCCTTCTGTGCCTCTTTGGCTTTCCTTGGCCTTCTTTGGCCTTCTTTCGCCTTCTTTGGCCTCTTTGGCCTTCTGTGGCATTCTCTTTCATTCTATGTCCTTCTTTGGCTCTCTCTGGCAATCTTTGGCCTTTCTGTGGCATTCTTTGGCCTTCTCTACCCTTCTCTGGCATTCTTTCACCTTCTGTGTCCTTCTTTGGCTTTCTTGGCCTTCTTTGGCCTTCTGTATCCTTCTTTGGCCTACTTGACCTTCTTTGGCTATCTTTGGACTTCTTTGTCCTTCTTTGGCCTTCTTTTGCCCTTCTGTGGCATTCTTTGGCCTTCTCTACCCATTCTCTGGGACTTCCTTTCCCCCTTCTGTGTCCTTCTTTGCACTTCTCTGGCCTTCTTTGGACTCTTTGGCCCTGTCTTACCCTCTTGTGGCCTTCTGTGTCCGCCCTCTTTGGCTTTCCTTGGCCTCCTCTGGCCTCCTCTGGCCCTTCTTTGGCCTGCTTTGGCCTTTTTTGTCCTTCTGTGGCCTTCTGTGGCTTTTCTGTGGCCACTCTGACTCACTCTAGCCCTATTTGGCCTTCTTTGTCCTTCTGTAGCCTTCCTGTGGCATTCTCTGGCCTTCTCTGGCCTACATTGGCCTTCTTTGGCATTCTTTAGCCTTTTTTGGCCTCTCTGGACTGCTTTGGCCTGCTTTGGCCTTCTGTGGCATTCTTTGGCCTTTCGTGGGCATTCTTGGCCCTTCTTTGGCCTTCTTTGGCCACTTCTTTGGCTTTTCTGTGGCCTTCTTTGGCCTTCTCTGGCCTTCTTTGGCCTCGTTGGATTTCTCTGGCTTCCCCTTTGGCCTGATTTGGCCTGCTTTGGCCTCTTTTGGCCTGCTTTGGCCTGCTTTGGCCTGCTTTGTCCTTCTTTGGCCTTCTCTGGCCTTCTTTGGCCTTCTTTGGACTCTTTGGCCCTCTCTTACCCTCTTTGGCCTTCTGTGGCCTCTTTGGCTTTCCTTGGCCTTCTTTAGCCTTCTCTGGCCTTCTGTAGCATTCTTTGGCCTTCTCTTGCCTTATTTGGGGTCTTGGCCTCTCTTTTGCCTTCTCTGGCCTTCTTTGGCCTTCTCTGCCTTCTTTGGCCTTCTTTGACTTTCCGTGGCCTATTTGGCCTTCTCTGGCCTTCTTTGTCCTCTCTGGCCTGCTTTGGCCTGCCTTTTGGCCCTGCTTTGGCCTGCTTTGGCCTCCTTTGGCCTCCTTTGGTCTTCTTTGGCCTCCTTTGGCCCTTCTTTGGCCTTCTTTGGCCTTCTTTGGCCTTCTTTGGCCTTCTTTGGACTTCTTTGGACTTCTCTGGCCTTCTTTGGCCTTCTTTGGCCTTCTTTGGCCTTCTTTGGATTTCTCTGGCTTCCTTTGGCTGATTTGGCTTTCTTTGGCCTGCTTTGGCCTCTTTTGGCCCTGCTTTGGCCTGCTTTGGCCTGCTTTGGCCTTCTTTTGCCTCTCTGGCCTTCTCTGGCCAGCTTTGGCCTGCTTTAGTCTCTTTGACCTTCTTTGACCTTCTTTGACCTTCTTTGACCTTATTTGAACTTCTTTGAACTTCTTTGGACTCCCTTTGGCCTTCTCTGGCCTTCTCTGGCCTTTTGTGGCCTTCTCTGGGCCTGCTTTGGCTTGCTATGGCCTTCTCTGGCCTTCTTTTGGACTCTTTGTCCCTCTCTTACCCTCTTTGGCCTTCTGTGGCCTCTTTGGCTTTCCTTGGCCTTCTTTCGCCTTCTTTTGCCTTCTTTGGCCTCTTTGGCCTTCTGTGGAATTCTCTTTCATTCTATGTCCTTCTTTGGCCCGCTCTGGCATTCTTTGGCCTTCTGTGGCATTCTTTGGCCTTTTCTACCCTTCTCTGGACTTCTTTCTCCTACTGTGTCCTTTTTGGCCTTCTGTATCCTTCTTTGGCCTACTTGACCTTCTTTTGCTATCTTTGGACTTCTTTGTCCTTCTTTGGCCTTCTTTTGCCTTCTGTGGCATTCTTTGGCCTTCTCTACCCTTCTCTGGACTTCTTTCCCCTTCTGTGTCCTTCTTTGCACCTGCTCTGGCCTTCTTTGGCCTTCTTTGGACTCTTGGCCCCTCTCTTACCCTCTTTGGGCCTTCTGTGGCCTCTTTGGATTTCCTTGGCCTCCTCTGGCCTTCTTTGGCCTGCTTTGGCCTTCTTTGTCCTTCTGTGGCCTTCTGTGGCTTCCTGTGGCCACTCTAAGTCTCTCTAGCCCTATTTGTCCTTCTTTGGCCTTCTGTAGCCTTCTGTGGCCATTCTCTGGCCCATCTCTGGCCTTCATAGGCCTTCTTTGGCATTCTTTAGGCCTTTTTTGGCCTCTCTGGACTGCTTTGGCCTGCTTTGGCCTTCTGTGGCATTCTTTGGCCTTCTGTGGCATTCTTTGGCCTTCTGTGGCATTCTTTGGCTTTTAGTGGCCTTCTTTGGCCTTCTTTGGCCTTCTTTGGCTTTCTGTGGCCTTCTTTGACCTTCTCTGGCCTTCTCCTGGCCTTCTTTGGCCTTCTTTGGACTCTTT
>JAUNZM010002691.1:0-18207 GCA_033459285.1 Clamator glandarius | reverse complement strand
GTCTGCACCCAGCAAGAATAACACAAAGAAGACCTGAGCAACACATCCCATGTAGCAGATGGTCCTGGTGTCCCAGAGGGAATTGGCCATGGATTTAGGGACAGTGGTGGAGATAGATCCTAGGTCAAGGAGGGAGAGGTTGACGAGGAAGAAATACATGGAGGTGTGGAGGTGGTGGTCGCAGGCGATGGTGGTGATGATGAGGCCGTTGCCCAGGAGGGCAGCCAGGTAGATGCCCAGGAAGAGCCCGAAGTGCAAGAGCTTCAGCTCCCGTGTGTCTGCGAATGCCAGGAGGAGGAACTGGGTGATGGAGCTGCTGCTGGACATCTGCTGCCCCTGGAGGTGAAGCATTGAACAAAATTAAATTACAGTGAGAAGTCAGAGGAGACGTGTCTGAGTAAAATCATCATTCCTCACACCGTACACTTGCCACTGCTTTTCCATTTCTCACCGCCCTTCCTTCAGCTCCGTGCCTGGACCCCTGCTTGGTGCTGGCTGAATTTGCCAGCAGGAGAAGGACTTCTGCCCGCTGTCTGTGAGGAGTCAGCCCTGCTCTGCAGCAGAGGTACACAGGGACTGTGGGGATAGCTCTGCCATCCCAATTTGTCACATAAAACTGCTCTTGGTGCTGAAGGGCTTGGCAGCATCTGCACTCCCATCTGAGCTAAGAAACACTAACTGCAAAAGTGTTTCAGGGGGAGAGGATTTTTGCAGCTTGCTCCCATCTGAGCTGGAGATTTTCCTGGAAGTGAAATCCCTCAGCATCTCTGCTGTCCTCGTTGAGAAGAGAGTGGGTCTTGCACGGTGAGAGCATTGTCTGTGGTTCAGGGCAGAGAGAGGGGAGCTTCTCTGTCTCTCACTTTTCTTTCCAGCTGCCCTGGGCTTGCATTCTGCATTGCCCACTGCACCACATATGAGATTTAAACTTGGACTCTATATTTCCATGAACCCACCTGCATGAGAGGATTCAGAAAATCAGTGCCTGACTCCTTAGCAGCATTCCCCTTCCCCAGCTGTGCTCATTCCCTCCCAGACACCAACCTCACTGCACAGTTGCTCTCAGCCCCTGGGCTCTGGAGAGGGCACTGGAGCTGTGGCTGTAGAGGAGGGGGCTCAACCTTGTAGCCCAGAGCCCCGAGGGCAGAGGCTTTGCTGGGTGGGAGAGGAGGTGAAGGGGCTTGCTCAGAGGAAGGGGCTGCCCTGGAGGGGGTCAAACATAGGTGTCTGAATTTTCCCCCCCACATCATCTCTTTTTTAATTTTCTTCTCATTCTTTGATCCTATACTTTCAGCCTGGAGATTTTCCTCCTTTAAAGCATTTCCCTGTCCCACATCTTCTCCCTGTCAGTGCTCACAGAGCCCGTCTGACCCTCTCTGCATCCCCCTGGCCCCACACAAACCTGCCTCTTTGCTGGGTAAAGCTGGGCACAGGTTCTTGTTTATAAGCAGAAAAGACAGGAGAGACTAAGCCTGATGGGTTCAGCAGAGGTGATGTTGGAGCTGTCCATGGGCAGAAGAGCATCTGGAGACACTTTTGGAGGCTCCTATCAGATCTACTGACCACTAAAGGATGCAGCTCAGGAGTCTCAGTAATTTGTTCAAGAATGAGAGCCTTCCATTACTCTGCTGAAAATCCCCCAGAGTAGGAAACTGAAAACACAGACTCAAAAAAGTTCCCTATCTTTAATGTAATTCCTGTCCTGATCTTCCCCTTGAAATGTCCTTTTAGATGGGTGACCTGGAGCTCTGAGCAGCCCTGACTCACACAGCACCCTCTTAAAAGCAGAAAGACCCTCTCCTGCCAGGAGCTGCTTCTTCCCTCCACCCCTACAGTTTTTCTCTGTCCCATCATGGGGAGCTCTTCGGGCAGGCTGAGCACTGACCCTGTTTTTCTCTCTGCTAAAGAGACTGCAAGAGCCATCCTGACAGATCCCTCAGGCTGTCACTGTGCTTGAGAATCAATAATTTTGTCCCATCATTAGACAGGACAGCAGGAAGGTTACAGGGAATGATCTCATTTCTCCAAGCGGGGAGGTCCTGTTCTGTTGAGTGAATTCAAGCATTTTGTCTTGGGTCTTAAGACCTGGGTCTGGAAAGACACTCAGCTCTTTTCTCTCCCAGCCATGTCTCTGCTCTAAGCAAAACCTTTCCACACAAGGGGTCTTGGATGCCTTGTTTCAGGAATGAGCTTGGCTGGTGCCAGAGCTGCAGGGCTTCAGCCCCAGTGGGCAGCAATGCCCTCAGCCAGGGGCACAGGCAGCAGGAGCTGGAGCTGTTCCTGTTAGCCTGGAGAAGAGGAGGCTGAGGGGAGACCTTATTACTCTCTACAACTACCTGAAGGGAGGTTGTGGAGAGGAGGGTGCTGGCCTCTTCTCCCAAGTGACAGGGGACAGGATGAGAGGGAATGGCCTCAAGCTCAGCCAGGGGAGATTTAGGCTTGAGATTAGGAAAAAAATCTTCACGGAGAGGGTGGTTAGGCATTGGAACAGTCTGCCAAGGGAGGTGGTTGACTCGCCGTCCCTGGATGTGTTTAAGGTTAAGGTGGATGAGGTACTTAGGAGCATGATTTAGGGATTGGTGGGAATGGTTGGACTCGATGATCCAGTGGGTCTCTTCCAACCTGGTTATTCTGTGATTCTGTGTGAAAGACAGAGCTGGGACACAGTAACAGAACTCAAGAAAGATGGTTTTCAAGGACAGCATCCTCCAAGTAAGGGTCCAGACTGTGATTCAGTCTCAGCATGAAAGGTCATTCAAGAGCCCCATGATGAGTGTTTGCTTTTTAAGGAACAGTAAATGGCACTGTTTGGGCAATGCGGAATTTATGAAGAGCAGGTGTAGACAGATCTGAGATTCCCTGTGTCCTCTTTGCCTCTGTCTTCCCCATCAAGATCTCCCAGGCCTCTCTGACTCAGGGCAGGACCCTGGAGGACATTGACCAGAGGTGACCAAGGATCAAGTCAGGGATGACTTAAGCAAACCCAGTTCTTCCCAGTCTGTAGGACAGGAGGGGCAGCATCCCAGGGAGGTGTGTGAGGAGGAATATGTCACATGAGGCCACTCTCCATCATTTTAGAAGGTCATGGAAATGGGGGGAACTCCCTGACCTTTGCCATCACCCCCACATTACGTGTCCTTTTTAGAAATGGCCAGTGGATGAGCAGGGGATCTAAAGGCTTTGCCCAGACGTTATCTCCTCGGATTCCATTTCTGAGTATCTGAAAGAGAAGTGGACTGGATTTCCCTTGGGCAGATTGAGTCTCACCATCCTTCTATGACCCAACTCCTCTATGATCTGAATAATTGTTGACCCAACTCTTCTATGACCAAACACTTCTATAACCTGACTCTTCTAAGACCTTTCTATGACCTGTCCCTTCCTTTTCCTGACTAAACTCTCATGCTTCTATGACTCAACTCTTCCATGACCCAAATCTTTTATGACCCTTCTTACCACCCAAATCATTTATAGCCTGAGACTTCTGTGAGCCGGCAACTCTGAGCCTTTTAGAACTCAACTATGCTATTACTCCTCCATGATACGACTCATCTATAACCCGACTCTTCTTTGACCTACTCTTATATGTTCAGACCCTTCTGTGACATAAGCCTTCTGTGTCCTTCTATGATTTGACTGTCCTCTGACTCTTCTTTGATTTGACTTTCTGTGATCCAAGTCTTCCATCATTCTTCTGTGACACAAACCATCTATGAGATGACACTTCTATGACCCGACTCTTCTAACACTCGACCCTTTGGTGACCCAACTGTTCCATGAATCAAACTTACTACTAACTGACCCTTCTATGACCTGACTCCGGTATGACCTGACTCTTAAATGATCCACCACCTGTGTTTTTATGACTTCAGTGACCCAGCAATTCTATCACCAATCTACGACCTAATGCCTCTATGACCCAACACTTCAATGACACACCCCTTGTACAACACTGCTCTTCTATGAGCCTTCTATGACCCAGCTCTTCTGTGAACCGAATATTCTACCACCCCATTCTTCTGTGACTTCTCTATGATCAGACTCAACTAGAGTCTGAGCCTTCTACAAATAAAGCCATCTGTGACCAAATTCTTCTATGATCCTTCTATACCCTGACTCCTCCTTTTGAATTGAATAATCTATGACCCAACCATTTTATGACTTGACCCTGCTATGACCTGACTCTTTAATGTCCCTTCAATGACCAAACCCTTCTGTTATCCAATAAACTCTCATGCTTCGATTACTCAATACTGCTATGTCCTGAAAATTCTATGATCTGAGACTTCCATCACCCAGCCCATTTATGAACCTTCTATGACTGAAATCTTCTGTTATTCCTCTATGACCTGACACATCTATAATTCAACTTCTCTGTGACCCATCTCTTACATGACCAGGCCCTTCCATGACTCAAGACTTCTATGACACAACACTTCATTCCATGACCTGACTCTTTTCTGACTGTTCTATGATGTAACTTTCCATGACCTGGCTCTTCCATGAAACTTCTGGGAACAGATTCTTCCATTACCTGACTATTCTGTGACTCTTCTATGACCCACCTCTTCTCTGAACCAACCGTTTTTATGACCCTTCTATCAATAAATCCTTCTAAAACTCAAATAAACTCACACTTCTATGACTCAACTCTTCCATGGCCTGAATATTCTATGACCCTTTTATGACCTCAATCATCTACGATCCAATTCTGCTATGAAAATTGTATGATCCAAACCTTCTGTGACTGCACTTCTTAGTTACTCCTCTATGACTCGCCTCTTCTCTCAGCTGACCCTTCTCTTACCCAAGATTTCTGTTTCTCTTCTATGACTCAATCTTTTATGACCCTGCCCACCTAGGACCCAATTCTTCTATAACTGCAGGAAGCTGAGTGAGAGCCTTGGAATCTCCCATAACCCTACAGGCCTGTATTTGGAATTACATGGAATAACGGCTGTGATTCTGATTCAGCAATGTCAGTGTGTTCATGGCACAAGTGCCATTGTCGCCAAAGCCAGATCTGCAGCCCTGGGCCTGGGGGTCAGGGCTTGGCCTTCCTGCTTCACCAGGCAAACCCAGGCTTTTCTCAGCATCACAGCTGCCTGCACGGCACCTTTGCATTCCTGCAGTCATGGCCTCTAATTCTCGGCTCTAACGAGTCCCTGGGGAGGCTTTGTCACTAACAATCCCCACTGAGACCAGATAAGATTTCAAGGAATTTTGAGTTTTGCTTTTGACTTCTTGAGGTGTTTCCTCAATCTCCTGTCAGCAGTGATCCTTCAAGGACTTAGCAGTAAATCCACCCTGGGTCTAATTAAATTACAGAAAGTCTTGACGAGCTCTTTCTCTTCGTGCTGTTTTCTTAAGGTCTTCAAGGCTTGCACAGCTCCTTGGAGTCATTTCCCAGTGTGGTTAAATTGGAAGATTTTAAAATGCACTTAAGAAAATATGTTGGTTTAAAGTTTACTTTTTCCATGCTTTTCAGAATCATAGAATGATTTGAGTTGGAAGGGACATTAAAGCCCATCCATTTCCAGCCCCCTTGCCACGGACATCGACACGTCCCACTGGACCAGGCTGCTCAAGGCCCCATCCAAGCTGGCCTTGAACACCTCCAGGGAGGGGGCATCCACGCCTTCCCTGGGCAACCTGGGTAACTGCCTCAACACCTTTTTTTGTAAAGAGTATCTTCCTAATGTCTAATCTAAGTCTTCCCCTCAGCAATTTAAAATATTATTCATCGTCCTGTCTCTCAATGTGGTTGTAAAAAGTCCCTCCCCAGCTTTCTTGGTGACCCCCTTCAGGGACTGGAAGGCTGCTATAAGGTCTCCCTGAAGTAGTGTCTTCTGCACACTGAGAAAGTTCCAGGAGAAGATCAATATTCTTCTAGAAAATCCCTTTTGCAAAGGCGTGGGATTGGTGGAGGATTTTTGTGAATGACGACAAGCAGGCATCCTGGGGCCCAGGTGAAACTCCTCAGGGCACTCCTCAGCCAGCAAGGTCTCTGCACGTGCTGCTCCAAGGAAACGGTTTTTGACTTGTGGACTGAGCTAAAAAAAGGTTAATAGATGAAAGGAAAAAGATAAAGAAACAACATAAACCTAAAACCAATGTAAATGTCACCACTTGCCACCTCCCTCAAGCAGACTGACACCCCACCAGTCTATCACCATCCATCACCTTAAGCAATAAAAAATTCCACTTCTTTCTTCTCCGGGCATACTTTTTATCGCTGAGTGTGGCATCTATGTTATGGGATCTCCCTCTGATCAGCCGGGGTCAGCTCTCCTGGCTCTGTCCCCCGGACAACTTCTTGCCCACCCCCAGCCACTCCCTGGGAGGAGCAGAGGGAGCAACTCTTGATGCTGGGTGAAGGAGACAATCCCTGCCCTCACTTTTCTGTCATCAGGACGATGCCACAGGATCCAGTGAGTCTCACATTGGAAAAGCAAAGTGGAGAAACTGGAGAGGCCCTGGAGGAGGTCTGGCAGGATGGAGTTAGGGGCCCACAGCATGAGGGGGGAGGGCACACTTGGGCCTGCGGGGGGAGGCTCGGGGCAACCTGTTAAGTGGGTCTCTGCATCTTACGCTCATAGAAAAACCTAGGGAACAAGAGAGCTCAGTTTATACATCAACAAGGCACTGGGGCCATGATTAAAAGAAAGAATTCTGGCATTTGATAGCTCCATGGACACAGCTCTCAGTCGGCCACAGCTCCTGTGACACCTGGGAACATCCACCTTCTTGTACAGAGGAGTGGGATCCTTCTGGGAAGGAGAGGAGGGAAAATGCCTTTGTGTGAGCGCGGTGCAGCCCTGATCGAGGCTCCAGGGCAGCAGGGTATTCTCCATCCTTGGGGGCTCAAACTGAACAGATTTGATGCCTCAGGGCATTCCGTGCATCGGGCTGGGCTGGGTCTGGGGGAGTCCAGAGGCTTTTCAAACTTAATGGTTCTATGCTGGTGTGACTGAGGGGCTAGAGAGCTGTGTGGCTCCAGCACCTCCTGCCAGCACCCCCAGACCCATTTTGGGGCCAGAAACCCCTCTTTGTGGTGCAGAATCCCCATCCCATGCCCCAGCTCTGCCCCCCTGCCATTGTCTGGCAACAGCACAGGGGGCTGGGGGACACCTCCTTTTTGGGGCAAAAACCCTTGCTGTAGGGCACAGACACACCTTTGTGAGCTCCAAGGCCCCTTTTGGGGCTTAAGAATTCATTTTAAGGCCCAGAGCATCCTTTTTAAGGGACAAAGTCTGAATTTCCATGTCCATAGCCTCAGTTTTAGAGACAAAAGCCTCTAAAAGGATTCAAAAGCTCAATTTTAGCCGCCCAAGCCCCTTTTTCGGGGAACAAAGCCTCATATTAGAATCCAGTCTACAATTTTGAGGGCTCAAATCCTCATTTTGAGCCTCTCAAGTCCCATTTTTAGGGCACTAAGCCCAAGGTAAGGCAATTACATATTTGTTGATTTCTACCATCTCCTTTTAAAAAAGATATTCCTTATTATTATTGTTGTTTCTTTAAAGATGTTTTAGTTCTAGTTTCTGACTCACAAGTCCTCTTCTCTCATTTCCCTTTCCCTGGGCAGGAAGGGAATCGGGATCCACAACTGCTTGCATTCAGCTGCAAAGAAAGCTGGACCATGAGGAGCTGGAAGAGGCTCTCTTTGACCTTCAAACTGCTCTCTGCACTCCTCTTCTCTGCAGGGCCCTTATCCCATGCGATTCATCCAACCACGTTCCAGGTCTCCTAACCAGCCTCCTGTTTACTGATGTCCAGCATCTTTTATCCCCTCTTCTCTCTGTTTTCCCATGTTTGTTCCTCCACAAACCACCTTGATCCCACCCTTTCCCTGCATTTGGCCCTTTCCTGGACATCCCACAGAAGCTCTTGCACATTCCCCAAATGCGCTTCCTGGTTTCCCATCATGAGTCCAGACCCAGAGGGAGAAACCCCATCCTCAGCTGGCAACATCATCCTGGGAGGCTCTCACTGACCCACTTGGTGAATCTCTCACACAGAGACGTTGGAACTTGCTTTGAATTCATATTTCACCTTCTGGGTTTTGAATTCTTTCTCTGAAAACTTGGCAATTCATGTCCTAGAAATACCAATGCTTTCCTTTTATGGGACTGTTGGGAACCAGGTCAGATTCAAACACCTATGTGATTTCTACAGGTCTTTGCAGCCCTGTGGAGAAGGGGTTGGGGAGATGAGAATCAAGGAATCATAGGATGGTTTAGGTGGGAAGGGACCTAAAAGTTCATCCAGTTCCAACACCGCTGCTATGGATAGGGACATCTTTCAGGTTGATCAAAGTTCTTAATCTTGGACACTTCCAGCGTTGGTGCATCCACATCGTCTCTAGGCAACTTGTGCCAGTGTCTTGCCATCCCCATCTTAACCTATTTTTTCCTTGGATCCAATCTAAATCTCCCCTCTTCCAGTTTAAAGGCATTGTCCCTTGTTCTGACAGTTCTGCCTTGGTAAAAAGTCTCACTCTGTTTTCTTTGCCTATGACTGCTATGAGTTAACTGCAAACACCCTGGAGGGTGCCCAGAGGTCTCCCAAGATGGGGTTTGGAGGCCTCAAGAACGTCACCAGTGGCTCCTGGGCTTAGAGATGTGGTGACACTATAGGAGTTCCCTGAGAGTGATTGAGGGGCAGTTCTGACTGTGGTGGAACCTTTCTCCAAAGTGGAAAAAGGTATGTGAAAGAAATAGTGCCACAAAGTGTCCTGGGGAGTTCCAAGCTGGACACGAGGGGAAAGAAATATCAGTCCAAGGGCAGTGCTGTGCTGCCACATGTCACCCAGAAGGAGTCTGGATCAGCCCAGGGCTTTGTGTCTCGAGGAAGAGCCAGGGAGGACAGAGAGATAACAGCAAAGGAAGGTGACAGCAAGGTGAGGCAGCTGGGGAGATGGCTGCAGCCTGCAGGGCAAGAGGCACAGGTGATGCAACACTGTGGGACAGTCGGTGATGGAGAGGACAGAGGGGTGTGGAAAAGATGAAAGCTCCCTACCAGAGTAGCCTTTTCTTGGCTTGGTGATGGTTGTCTCTGACATGGATTCCTATGAGGAGATGACAAATCCTTCCAGCCCTGGGACCTTATGGCCTCCTTGTCCATACTTAGGAGCCTGGGAGGAGTCGTACCATGGTCCTGCCCTTGGCTTTGCCCATCTCCACATCCCACTGTCCCAGGATGAACCTTGAGGAATGGGTGAGAGACAAGACCTCCCTTCCTGGGGTGTGGGGGTCAGGACTGGCCATTTGGTTAACAAGGTCAGGGCTTGGCCCTTTGGATTAATGAAAGAAATCCAGGCTGGCTCAGCCTCAGAGCCACCTTTACCTTGCTTTTCCCAGCCTCTCATCACTGCCTCCAGTTTTCTCTTCTAACTGGGCCCTGGAGATGGTTTCTCAGCAGTGCCCTCAGTGGGACCCATTAACAAGAAACTTTGGAGTCTGAATCTGACTTTGACACCCTGAGAGGTTTGTTTCACTTCCTCTCAGGGCTGAGGTTCATTAACTTGGCATCAAACCAATCAGAGGGTCATTAAAATGCCCTGGGCTGCTCCTCTGCTGCTGAGCTGGGCTGGGCTCCTGGGATGGAGGGAGCTCCTGGAAACATTGCCAAGAGCGAGCTCTGACCATGAGCAGCTCCTCTGCAAAGCTCAGCAGGAAGAAGGGAGCTCCCAGCATTTCTCAGAGAGATGAGCAAGGCAGAGCAAGATTAAAGGTGTCAGGAGGATGACTGGGAGCTGACTGAAGGAGAAAGCTTTGCAGTCCTAGACATGGTAAGTGTGGGCGCAGGGCAATGCAGGTGTAGATCCTGGCAGCATCTGCTAAAGCTGGCACACGCCCAGCTCATGGGATCTGTGAGGAGGGGGCTCTTGTGAGGCAGTTTGGAAGGGCTGTAAAGTCAGGGATTGCAGCCAGGGGTGCTTCGGGCTGTCCTTGAAAGCAGGGTCCCTGCACCCCAGGCTCTGAGTGCTGGAGCAGGGACTCTGAACCCTGCCCAGGGCACAACTCTGGTGCTATGGGAAGATGCTGGGTGGGGGAAGAAGGATCTCCTGGCAGGAGGAGACATTTGGATTTTGACTGGGTCCTTTGTGGGTCAGGGCTGATCATGGCTCCAGGACACCACAGGATATTTCTGAAATGAAATTCCTGTTTGAAAATTAATGCAAGGATTACTTTACGGATGAGGAGCTTTCCTGAGTTTGTGTTTTCATTTTCCTACTGGGAGAATTTGGGGGAAGAATGGGAAAAAGAGGCTCTCATGCTTGAAGAAATCCCTGAAACTCCTGAGCTGAACTGCATGGTTGGTGTCTGGGAGGGGGTGAGCACAGCTGGGAAATGGAAATGCTGTCTGCACGCCCAGCTGTCTCTGCCCTGGCCTCTTGCAGCCAGACCCTCATTCCCTTTCTCCCTGTTTCTCCCCTTGATTCTTTTCTTGTTGGTGTTCTCTTCTTCTCCTTGACAGGCTCTCTGAGGATGGGAGGCATTCAGTGGTGTGAGGTGGGTCCCTTTGCTCTAATTGGGGCCTGGTGGCTTTTCAGGGTACCATGGGAGCCTGAACCCCTCCATCTCAGAAAGGTGCAAGTCCAGGACAGCTGGGAACAAGACCCGGAGCAGTTCCCAGGACAAAGCTGAAACTTAGCAGTGTCCTGTGTCCCCACCGTCCCCATGACCCCAAGCTGGAGAGCAGAGCTGACTCCTCACAGCCAGTGGGCAGAGGTCCTGCTCCTCCCGGCACAATCAGCTGGCACCAAGCAGGGCTCCAGGCACGGGGCTGGAGGAAGGGCTGCGAGAAAAGGGACAGGGTGTGTGGAGCAGGGGAGGAGAATGAGAAATTGCTTTGATTTTGTACAGAGAATTCTCCCCTAACTTGTCTCTGTCTTCTCCTCCTGTGACAGTGCCCCATGCCCAGAGGCAGCAGATGTCCAACAGCAGCTCCATCACCCAGTTCCTCCTCCTGGCATTCACAGACACACGGGAGCTGCAGCTCTTGCACTTCTGGCTCTTCCTGGGCATCTACCTGGCTGCCCTCCTGGGCAACGGCCTCATCATCACCACCATCGCCTGCGATCACCACCTCCACACCCCCATGTACTTCTTCCTCCTCAACCTGGCCCTCCTCGACCTGGGTTCCATCTCCACCACTATCCCCAAATCCATGGCCAATTCCCTCTGGTACATCAGGACCATCTCCTTCTCAGGATGTGTAGCCCAGACTTTTCTCTTTGTCTTCTTGCTTGGAGCCGAGTTTGCCCTTCTCACTGTCATGTCCTACGACCGCTACGTTGCCATCTGCAAACCCCTGCACTACGGGACCCTCCTGGGCAGCAGAGCTTGTGTCCATATGGCAGCAGCTGCCTGGGGCGCTGGGTTTCTCTACGGTCTGGTGCACACGGCCAATACATTTTCCCTGCCCCTCTGCCAGGGCAATGCTGTGGAACAGTTCTTCTGTGAAATCCCACAGATCCTCAAGCTCTCCTGCTCACACTCCTACCTCAGGGAAATTCAGCTTCTTGGTGTTAGTGCCTGTTTATGTTTTGGATGTTTGGTTTTCATTATGGTGTCCTATGTGCAGATCTTCAGGGCCGTGCTGAGGATCCCCTCGGAGCAGGGATGGCACAAAGTCTTCTCCACATGCCTCCCTCACCTGTCTGTGGTCTCACTTTTTCTCAGCACTGCAACATTTGCCTATCTGAAGCCCCTTTCCAAATCCTCTCCAATCCTGGATATTGTGGTGTCACTTCTGTACTCAGTGGTGCCTCCAGCATTGAATCCCCTCATCTACAGCCTGAGGAACCAGAAGCTCAAGGATGCTGTCTGGAAACTGATAACTGGATGGTTCTCTGAAGCAATGAACTCATCTTCTGCATAGCATGAAGTTCTTGCTGATTTTTTATCTAAATGAGGAGCTGACTTTTCTCTGTGTTTAAAAAAAATAAATGGATGTTCAATGTCTTAGATTTCCTGATATCTTTCCCTCAAGGTCTTTCTGGAGCTGCAGGGACAGTTCCTGTGGGCATGGGTGGAGGGTAAAAGAGTCCCAGCATGGCAGCACTGCCAGGCACAAGCTCTTGATCTCCCAGAGCTGTTCTCTCTCCACTTCCACACTCTCCTCCTCACCCCTTGCCTTGCTGTAAGGCCCGAGGGCTCTGAGCTTGGTCACAGCCGTGCTGTGTGGCAGTGCTGTGCCCGCAGGCAGGACAGGCAGTGGGCACTTGTGGGACACAACAGCCTTTCCATGAAGAAAGAGGATCTCCTCAGGGCACTGGCTGAAGTCTTAGGCCTTTTTCCCAGAGATTCTGTTAAAAGAATTGCCAAGATATTGCCCCCAGATTGAAGCCCCAGTGTCTAGATTAACAGTGTGACTGTTCAGGGTTGGGACAGGCTACTAAAACCAGGCTTCCCATGAGAGACCTGAAGGAGAAGCTGGGCAGGCTCTGGTCTGTGCCCATGTGCGTTCGACACCCTGGGGAATCTGCCTCAGGACAATCATCCTGGAGTCGCTCCTCACAACCATCACTGCCAGCACTGATCTCTCACCCCAGCTTGTGGCAGGTGAGATGGACCCAAGTGAGACCAGACTTGAGACCAAGTGTTCCTTGAGTTCCATGAGGGCCTGTGGGAATCATATTTCCTCGTGGTCACTTCATTGAAAGTAAAATCCCACAGGAAACAGCTGGAATGTAGGACTAGGGTGAGAGTCCCTGAACTGTGTCTGTCATTCATGGCTTGGGGCATCTCAGAGAAATGCACATCAGGGTGACACACTGCAGGGCTGAGGCGCCTCCCATCCTCTGCGAGTGACAGAAGCCAGAGAGACTTTGTGACTCCTCAGGTGTGTTACAAGGAAAGACTGTCCCTGCTGTGTCAGGGTCTCCCTGGCTTGTGTGACCCAGGAACTCTGTAAAGAAGGAGCCATACGCTCTCTATCCTTAAAAAGTAAAGGCCCTTGCAGCTACTTGTTTGTCCATGATCCTTCCTCCAGGAATTTTGAACCTCAGGGACACCTTCAGAGGTGGAGGAGTAGAAAAGAGTTCCAGCACAGCAGTACTGCCAGGAGCACCAGCACTCGGTCTTTCTAGAGCTGCTCTCTTTGTACCTCCATGACCTCCTTCCCAGCCCTTGTGCTGGTGGAAGGTTTGAGTGCTCTGAGCTTGGTCCCACTCCTGCGCTCTGGCCGTGCTGTGCTCACAGGCAGAGACAGGCAATGGGCACCTCTGTGACAGGGATGATGTCCATGGGGTTGATGTGAAGGCCTGTGGGACAGACAGAACCTCGTGGTCACTTCACTTTGAGAACAACGTCCCCTGGAAGCTGCCCGAGTGCAGCACTGGGATGTGCTTCCTTGGACTGAGGTCTCTGTGTCCATTCCTCATGCTGTGGGGCATCTCAGATGAGTGAAAAGCAGGGTGACCCACCCCAGCTCTGGGAGTGGCTGCAGGATGACAGAGACACTGTGACTGCTGCTGTGCAGCCGCTGCGTTAGCATGGGGAGGGTCTGTCTCTGAGCACCCTGTGTGTGAGACGGGGGCACAAGGTGTCCCAGTTCAGCCCCTGCAATCTGGCAGCAAAAAAATGGGAAGTGGTTCCTTCTCCCACTTTAATCAGGAAGGGAAATGAGGAAAGGAAAATAAGTCTTGAGAGATGAAATTAAAAGATGGATTTAATTAAAACTATAAAACCTCACACTAGTCCTCTCAGTAGCACATCAATGCTTATGCTGCTGCTCGGGCGTGTTTTAGTAGCAGTGGTAGTGGTAGCATCATAGAATCACATCATAGAACCATGGAAAGGTCTAGGTTGGAAGGAACCTCAGAGCTGCACTGGCCAGGGGCACCTTCCACTGGTTCAGGTTCTCATAGCCCCATCCAACATGGTCTTCAAGCCCTCAGTAGTAATACTTAGAGCTAATGCTAATTTGTATTTAATCATACCAAGGCATTTGGGCCAAATATAGATCTTGACAAACCAGCAACGGTCCCCTGGACACCCTGGGGAAGATGCCTCTCTCTCCATGCCTTTGCTGATTGATGCCCAACACTGCCACCATTACTGATAAAAAGGGAACCCATTTCCTACTGACATTTCCTGCACACCAGTCCCACAGCTCTTGCCACTGCCAGCCTCTCGGCCAAGCCCTTTCTCACACAGCTCCAAACACATCAGGGGCTCACGGCCTTGTCTCATCAAACACTGAGAAAGTCCATGGATTGGGATTCCCCAGCTGCCCTGGGTCCTTGCTCAGTGTTTCACCCCAATAGGTTTCTCAGACCCCAGTTCTCCCAGCCTCCCCTTGTCCATGATGTGCTCCAGGCCCAACCATCCTTCTGGCCTCGGCAGGACTCACTCCAGGCTGGGCAAGGTCTTCCTTGTGCTGGGAGCCCTGTACTGGACACGGCAGCCCTGATGTGTCCTGTGATGGGTTTACCTTGGCCAGCAGCCGGAACACCCCCTGCTGCTCCATCCCCGCCTGGAACCAACAGGACAGAGAGAGACAATTAACCAGAATTTAGCTCCTTCTCCTCACACTTCTATGCTGTCTCAGTGTGGCTCCTCTCCATGGGATCCCACTGCACTTGAGGTCAAGTCTCTGTGTAGTTCATTCCTTTCTCTCTATCCACGGGGCAGTGTCAGGGGCTGAGAGCATCCATGGACCTTCATGGCCCTGACCAACATCTCCTGGGGCCTCCACCCATCCCTCTCTCCATGGCCCAGGAGACACTGAAGCCAAGACTAAGTTCCAACCCCGGCTTGGTCTGAGCTGTAGGTGTGTGGGTCTGCAGACACAGACACAGCCTGGCCTCTCCATGGGCCTTGTTAAGGCAATTCCCAGCTTTATTATTTCTGAGGAGATTCCATCCAAAGGAATGTAGAAGCACTGATATCCCTTACCTCACTGTCTTTAAACATTTAAGTCTACAGAGCCCAAGTATTCTATTTTTTAATTTTGTTTCCAGCCTAAAGGCCCCCGTGAGCTGGAGACAGTCCAGGAGACCAGCAGAAGGATCCCACTCTTCTGGACCAGAGGGTGGATGTTGCCAGGTGTCACAGGAGCCGTGGCCGACCGATAGCTGTCTTCATGGAGCTGTCAAATGCCAAAATCCTTTCTTTTAATCATGGCCTCAGTGCCTTCTTGATGTCTAAACTCTCTGTCTGGATGCTGACATGGACTGAGCAGCCTGGCCTGACTCAGAGCTGGCCCTGCTTGCAGCTGGACATTGGACAAGAGGTCATCTGAGGTCTCTTGTTCCTTTAGTTTTCCCATGAGCATAAGATGTAGAGACCCACTTAGCCCCTTCCCCAAGCCTCCCCAAGCATGCCAAAGTGTGCCCTCACCCCTCGTGCTGGGGCCCCTATCTCCATCCTGGCAGACCTCCTCCAGGTCCTCTCCAGTTTCTCCACTTTCCTTTTGAAATGTGAGACTCACTGGGTCCTGTGGCATCGTCCTGGTGCCAGAAGAGCGAGGGCAGCGATTGTCTCCTTTGCCCAGTGTCAAGAGTTGCTCCCTCTGCTCCCTCACAGTGATTATCAGGGGTGAGCAAGAAGTTGTCAGGGGGACAGAGCCAGGAGAGCTGACCTCGGCTGATCAGAGGGAGATCCCATAACATAGATGCCATGCTCAGTGATAAAAAGTCTGCCAGGAGAAGAAAGAAGTGGAGATTTTCATTGTTCACAGTGATTGGTGGTGATAGACTGGTGGGGTGTCGGTCTGGTTGAGGGAGGTGGTAAGTGATAGCATTTGCATTGGTTTGAGGTTTGGATTATGGTGGTTATTTTCTTTTTTCTTTCACCTAGTAAAGTATTTTCAGCCCAGCCAACGAGTCAAAAAACATTTCCATTTCTGTGGAGCACCATGGGCAGAGACCTGGCCAGCCAAGGAGTGCCCTGAGCAGAAGGACCCAGGCACCAGGATGCTTGGTTGTCCTTACTCACAAGAGGCCTCCACCAAGGACATGCCCTTTCAAAGGAGATTTTTTTAATGAGATATTCCTCTTTTCCTGGAATTTCCTTAGCCTGCAGAAGGGAAAGCATCAGAGAGAACTTATAGTGGCCTTCCAGTACCTGAAGGGGGTCACCAAGAAAGAAATGTATAGAAATATAAACTTTAAAATAAAACAATTTTTTCTAGGTGGACTTTGAAATCATCCTCTTTAACCACACTGGGAAATGACTCTAAGGAGCTGTAACAGGTCTTGAAGACCTGAAGAAATCTCCAGGCAGAGAAAGAGCTTGTTAAGTTTTCCTGTGTTTTAATGAGACCTCATCTTCTGACAGGAGATGGAGCAAAGCTCTCAAGAAGTCAAAAGCAGAACTCAGAGTATCAAGAAGTATTAATTGGTTTCAGTGAGTATCGTTAGAGACAAAGTGTCCCCAGGGACTCGTTAGAGCTGATAATTGGAGGCCATGATTGCAGAAAGGCAAAGGAGCTGTGCAGGCAGCTGTGATGCTGTGAAAAGCCTGAGTTTGCTTGATGAAGCGGAAAGGCCAAGCCCTGACCCCCAGGCCCTGGGCAGGCAGATCTGGCTTTGACTGCAATGACACTGGTGTCATGAACATTCCCACAGTGCTGAATAAACCTGGGAGCAGTTTATCCATGTAATTCCAAACCAAGGCTGTAGCGTTACATGAGATGCCAAGGCTCTCAGACAGCTCCATGGAGTTACAGAAGAGGTGGGTCATAGACGGGCAGGGTCATAAAAGGGTTGAATCATAGAAGAGTAACAGAAAACTTTTCTTTGAGAAGAGTCAGGTGATAAAACTGTTGGATCAGAGAGGAGTGATAGAGGAGTTCAGTCACAGAAGGTTTATAGAACAGTTGAGTCATAGAAGTCTCCCAGCAGAATTGGGTCCTTAATGATTCAAGTCATGAAAGGCTTATAGACTATTTGGACTGTGGAAGAGTTGAGTCATTGAAGTCAGAGTGTATTTGGGTTTTAGGAGGATTTGATCATAGAAATGTCAGAAAAGGGTTGGTTCAGAGAATGATTGGGTCATGGAAGAGTCATAGAGCCATCAGGTAATAAAAGAATCAGGTCACAGAAGGTTCATAGAAGTGTCAGGTGACAGAAGATTCATAGAGTCAGGGCATAGAAAGTCCCATCGTAGAACAGTCAGACAACAGTCAGGTCATGGAATGAAGTGCCGCGTCATAGAAGGCTTGAGTCATGGAAGGGCCTGGTTATACAAGAGACAGTTCACAGAAGGGTTGAGTTCTAGATGTGTCAGGCCTTAGAGGAAGAATAAAATTGTTCAGTCGTAGAAGGTTCATTGAAGTCTCAGGTCAGAGAATTTTCCCATAACGGAAGAGTCAAGTCCCAGAATCAGGGGAGTTTATTCAGATAATAGAAGAGCTTGGTCACAGAAGGGTTGTCAGAGGTTCAGGTCATAGAAGTGCCAGGTCATAAAAACGGTTGGGTCATAGATTATCCTGGTCATAGAGGAATCAGGTCATAGAAAACCATAGAAGGATCATAGAAGAATTGGGTCATAGAAGGCTTGACTTATAGAAGGCTTAGAGTCTAGATGAGTTGGATCATAGAGGAATCGTAGAAGAGTGGGGTCATAGAAGAGTTGGTTCACAGAAGAGGTGGTTCCTAGAAGGCTCATAAGACGAGTAGGTTTGTAGAAGGGGTGTGTCGTTGAAGTATCGGGTCATAGAAGCACTACGTCATAGAAGGGTCATAGAATTGTGGGTCATAAAAGTCATCAAAATGCAGCTTGTGTCTCATGTAAGAGTCAGGTCATACAGGAGTCAGATCACAGAAGGGTCAGTTAATTGTAGGTTTGGTTCATAGAACAGTTGGGTGATGGAGGGGTTGGGTCTTAGAACAGTCAGGTCACAGAAGCGTCAGGGCATAGATGATTTGTGTCACAAAAGATGCATACAAGACTTGGGCCATAGAAAATCAAATCATACAAGAGTCAGAGAAGGTCACAGAAGGTTCGAGTCACAGATGTGTCAGGTCATATTAGGGATGGGTCAAAGAAGAGTCTGGATATAGATGAGAGGGATCACAGAGGAGTAATAGAATAATTCAGTCATAAAATGTTCATTGAGGCTTTGCATCACAGAAGTCTTAGGCCATAAAAGATTTGGGTAATAGACGGGTCATAAAATATTTGGGCCATGGAAGAGCTGAGTCATAGAAGTATGAGGGTTTAGTCAGGAAAAGGAAAGATCTGGTCATAGAGA
>JAUNZM010002689.1:0-23365 GCA_033459285.1 Clamator glandarius | reverse complement strand
GGGGAGCTCTAGAATTGTCTGGGGGCTTTTAGAATGGTCCTGGGAGGCTCTAGAAGGGTCTGGGGGCTTTTAGAATGGTCCTGCGTGTCTCTAGAAGGGTCTGAGTGCTTTTAGAAGGATTCGGGGAGGGTCTAGAAGGCTCTGGGGGCTTTTAGAAGGGTCCTTGGGGGCTCTAGAAGTGTCTGGGGAACATTAGAGGGGCACTGGGGTCCTCTAGAAGGGTCTGGGGGCTTTTAGAAGGGTCCTGGGGAGCTCTAGAATTGTCTGGGGGCTTTTAGAATGGTCCTGGGAGGCTCTAGAAGGGTCTGGGGGCTTTTAGAATGGTCCTGCGTGTCTCTAGAAGGGTCTGAGTGCTTTTAGAAGGATTCGGGGAGGGTCTAGAAGGGTCTGGTGGCTTTTAGAAGGGTCCTGTGGGGCTCTCGAAGGGTCTGGGTGCTTTTAGAAGGGTCCAGGGGGCTCTAGAATGGTCTGGTGGCTTTTAGAAGGATCTTGGGGGCCTCTAGAAGGGTCTGGGGGCTTTTAGAAGGGTTCTGGGTGGCTCTAGAATGGTCTGGGGGCTTTTAGAAGCGTCGTGGGGGGCTCTAGAAGGGTGTGGTTGCTTTTAGAAGGATCCTGGGGGCATCTACAAGGCTCTGGGTGCTTTCAGAAGGTTCCTGGGGGCTTCTAGAAGGGTCTGAAGGATTTTAGAAGGGTCCTGGGAGGCTGTAGAAGGGTCTGGGTGCTTTTAGAATGATCCTGGGAGGGTGTAGAAGGGTCTGGGTTCTTTTAGAAGGGTCCTGGGGGGCTCTAGAAGGGTCTGGGTGCTTTCAGAAGGGTCCTGTGTGGCTGTAGAAGGGTCTGGGGGCTTTTAGATGGGTCCTGGGGGGCTCTAGAAGGGTCCGGTGGCTTTTAGAAGTGTCCGTAGAGGCTGTAGAAGGGTTCGGAGGTCTTGTAGAAGGGTCCTGGGGGGCTCTAGAAGGGTCTGGGTGCTATTAGAAGGATCCAGGGAGGGTCTAGAAGGCTCTGGGGGCTTTTAGAAGGGTCCTTGGGGGCTCTAGAAGGGTCTGGGGAACATTAGAGGGGCACTGGGGTCCTCTAGAAGGGTCTGGGGGATTTTAGAAGGGTCCTGGGGAGCTCTAGAATTGTCTGGGGGCTTTTAGAATGGTCCTGGGAGGCTCTAGAAGGGTCTGGGGGCTTTTAGAATGGTCCTGCGTGTCTCTAGAAGGGTCTGAGTGCTTTTAGAAGGATTCGGGGAGGGTCTAGAAGGATCTGGTGGCTTTTAGAAGGGTCCTGTGGGGCTCTCGAAGGGTCTGGGTGCTTTTAGAAGGGTCCTGGGGGGCTCTAGAAGGGTCTGGGGGCTTTTAGAAGGGTCCTGGGGAGCTCTAGATGGGTCTGGGTGTTTTTAGAAGGGTCCTGGGGGGCGCTAGAAATGTCTGGGTGCATTTAGAAGGGTCCTGGGGAGCTCTAGAAGGGTCTGGAGGCTTTTAGAAGGGTCCTGGGGGGTCTAGAAGGGTCTGGGGGCATTCAGAAGGGTCCTGGGGGCCTCTAGAAGGGTCTGGAGGGTTTTAGAAGAGTCCTGGTGGGCTCTAGATGGGTCTGGGTGCTTTTAGAATGATCCGGGGATGGTCTAGAAGGGTCTGGGTGCTTTCAGAAGGGTCCTGGGTGCATCTAGAAGGGTCTGGGTGCTTTTAGAAGGGACCTGGGTGGCTCTAGAAGGGTCTGGGTGCTTTTAGAAGGGTTCTGTGGGGATGTAGAAGGGTCTGGGTGCTTTTAGATGAATCCTGGGGGGGCTCTAGAAGGGTCTGGGGACCATTAGAGGGGCCCTGGGGGCCTCTAGAAGGGTCTGGGGGATTTTAGAAGGGTCCTGGGGAGCTCTAGAAGTGTCTGGAGGCTTTTAGAAGGGTCCTGGGGGGCTCTAGAAGGGTGTTAGGGCTTTTAGAAGCGTCCTGGGGGCATCTAGAAGGCTCTGGGGGCTATTAGAAGGGTCCTGGGGGGCTCTAGAAGGGTCTGGGGCTTTTAGAATGGTCTTGGGGGGCTCTAGAGGGGTCTGGGTCTTTTAGAAGGGTCCTGGTGGGCTCTAGAAGGATCTGGGGACAGTTAGGAGGGTCCTGAGGGGATGTTGAATGGTCTGAGTGCTTTTAGATGGGTCCTGTAGGGCTAAAAAAGGTTCCTAACCCTATCCCTAATCCTAACACTTACTCTAACCCTAACTCTAACACAAACCCAAACCCTAACCCTAACCCTAACCCTAACCCTAACTCTAACCGTAACCCTAACCCTAAACCTAACCCTAACTCTAACCCTAACCCTAACCCTAACTCTAACCCTAACCCTAACCCTAACCCTAACCCTAACCCTTACCCTAACCCTAACCCTAACTCTAAACCTAACCCTAACCCTAACCCTAACCCTAACCTAACCCTAACCCTAACCCTAAACCTAACCCTAACCCTAACCCTAACCCTAATCCTAACCCTACCCCTAACCCTAACCCTAACCCTAACCCTAACCCTAACCCTAACCCTAACCCTAACCCTAACCCTAACTCTAACCCTAACCCTAACTCTAACCCTAACCCTAACCCTAACTCTAACCCTAACCCTAACCCTAACCCTAATCCTAACTCTAACCCTAACCCTAACCCTAACCCTAACCCTAACTCTAACCATAACCCTAACCCTAACCCTAACCCTAACCCTAAACCTAACCCTAACCCTAATCCTAACTCTAACCCTAACCCTAACCCTAACCCTAACCCTAACCCTAACCCTAACCCTAACCCTAACCCTAACCTACCCTAACCCTAACCCTAACCCTAACCCTAACCCTAACCCTAACCCTAACCCTAACCCTAACCCTAACCCTAACCCTAACCCTAACCCTAACCCTAACCCTAACCCTAACCCTAACCCTGCCTCTAACCCCTAGAAGTATCTGGGGGCTTTTAGAAGAGTCCTTGAAGGATCTAGGAGGGTCTAGGGTCTCTAAAAATGTTCCTAAGGGGCTCCGGAAGGGTTTGGGGTCTTTTAGAAGGGTCCTCGGTGGCTCTAGAAGGGTCTAGGGTATTGTAGAAGGGTCCTAAGGGGGTTTAGTAGGGCCTGGGGGGCTTTATAAGATTTTGGGGGCCTTTATAAGGTTTTGGGGGGCTCTAGAAAGTCCGGGGGCTTTGAGAAGCACACTGGGGGCTCTAGACGTGTCTGGGTGCTTTTAGAAGGTTCCTGGGGGGCTCTAGAAGGGTCTGGGTGCTTCTAGAGCAAAAATTTTAATTTTGCACATTTGGGGAATTCGCAGGGCTCAGCACACCCGGAGTGCAAAGGATGAGCCTGGCCTGGGAAAAGCACCTGCTTGATCAGGGTGTCTCCCCTGCCAGCTAAGTACAAAGGACCCAGACCATTCTAGAGCCCCCAAGGACCCTTCCAAAAGCCCCCAGACCCTTCTGGAGACGTTCAGGTTCCTTTGAAAAGGCCCCAGACCCTTCTAGAGCCTCCCAAGACCCTTCTAAAAGCCCCCAGACCATTCTAGACCCTCCCCGGATCCTTCTAAAAGCCCCGAGAACCTTCTAGAGGATCCCAGGACCCTTCTAAAAGCCCCCAGACCCTTCTAGAGCCCCCCAGGACCCTTCTAAAAGCCCCCAGACCCTTCTAGAGGACCCAGGGCCCCTCTTAAGCCACCCCGTCCCTTCTAGAGCACCCCAGGACCCTTCTAAAAGACCCCAGACCATTCTAGAGCACCCCAGGACACTTCTAAAAGCCCCCAGACCCTTCTAGAGCCCCCCAGGACCCTTCTCAAAACTTCCAGACCCTTCTAGAGCCCCCCAGGACCATTCTAAAAGCCCCCAGACCCTTCTAGAGGCCCCAGGGCCCCTCTTAAGCAGCCCCGTCCCTTCTAGAGCATCCCAGGACCCTTCTAAAAGCACCCAGACCCTTCTAGAGCACCCCAGGACCCTTCTAAAAGCCCCCAGACCCTTCTAGAGCCCCCCGGACCCTTCGAAAAGCCCCTAGACCCTTCCAGAGGCCCCCAGGACCCTTCTGAAAGCCCCCAGAACCTTCTAGAGCCCCACAGGACCCTTCTAAAAGCACCCAGACCATTCTTGAGCCCCCCAGGACCGTTCTAAAAGCACCCAGACCCTTCTAGAGACCCCCAGGACCATTCTGAAAGCCCCCAGAACCTCCTAGAGCCACCCAGGACCCTTCTAAAAGACCCCAGACCATTCTAGCCCCCCCCAGGACCCTTCTACAAGCCCCGAGACCTTTCTACAGCCCCCAGGACCCTTCTAATAGCCCCCAGACTTGTCTAGAGGCCACCAGGACCCTTCTAAAAGTCCCCAGACCCTTCTAGAGCCCCCCGGACCCTTGTAAAAGCCCCCAGACACTTCTAGAGGCCCCCAGGACCCTTATAAAAGCACCCAGACCCTTCCAGAGCCTCCAGGACCCTTCTGAACGCCCCCAGACCCTTTTAGAGGCACCCAGGACCCTTCTAAAAGCCTCTAGACCCTTCTAGAGCCCCCCAGGACCCTTCTAAAAGCACCCAGACCCTTCTAGAGCCTCCCAGGACAATTCTAAATGCCCCCAGACCCTTCAAAACCCCCCAGGACATTTCTAAAAGAACCCAGACCCTTCTAGAACACCCTAGGATCCTTCAAAAAGCATAAAGACCCTTCTAGACCGTCCCCGGATCCTTCTAAAAGCCCCCATACCCTTCTAGATCCTCCCAGGACCATTCTAAAAGCCCCCAGACCCTTCTAGAGACCCCAGGACCCTTCTAAAAGCACCCAGACCCTTCTAGAGCCCCCCAGGACCCTTCTAAAAGCACCAAGACCCCTCTAGAGCCTCCCAGGACCCATCTAAAAGCCCCCAGACCCTTCTAGAGACACCCAGGACCAATCTAAAAGCCCCCAGACCATTCTAGAGCCCCCCAGGACACATCTAAAAGCCCCAGACCCTTCTAGAGCCCCCCAGGACCATTCTAAAGCCCCAGACCCTTCTAGAGGCCCCTAGGACGCTTCTAAATGTCCCGAGACCCTTCTAGAGGCAACCAGGACCCTTCTAAAAGCCCCCAGACCCTTCTAGACCCTCCCCGGATCCTTCTAAAAGCCCCCATACCCTTCTAGATCCTCCCAGGACCATTCTAAAAGCCCCCAGACCCTTCTAGAAACCCCAGGACCCTTCTAAAAGCACCCAGACCCTTCTAGAGCCCCCAGGACCCTTCTAAAAGCCCCCAGACCCTTCTAGAGCCCCCCAGGACCCTTCTAAAAGGCCGCAGAAACTTCTAGACCCTCTCCGGATAATTCTAAAAGCCCCCAGACACTTCTAGAGATCCCCAGGACCATTCTAAAAGGCCCCAGACCCTTCTATAGCACCCCTGGACCCTTCTAAAAGACCCCAGACCATTCTAGAGCCCCCCCAGGGCCCATCTTAAGGCACCCCGTCCCTTCTAGAGCAGCCCAGGACCCTTCTAAAAGTACCCAGACCCTTCCAGATCACCCCAGGACCCTTCTAAAATCCCCCAGACCCTTCTAAAGCCCAACCGGACCCTTCTAAAAGCCCCTAGACCCTTCTAGAGGCCCCCAGGACCCTTCTGAAAGCCCCCAGAACCTTCTAGAGCCCCACAGGACCCTTCTAAAAGCACCTAGACATTTCTACAGACCCCGAGGACCCTATAAAAGCCTACAGACCCTTCTAGAGACCCCCAGGACACTTCTAAAAGCCCCCAGACTCTTCTAGAGCCCCACAGGACCCTTCTAAAAGCACCCAGACCCTTCTAGAGCCCCCCAGGACCAATCTAAAAGCCCCCAGACCATTCTAGACCCTCCCCGGATCCTTCTAAAAGCCCCCAGACCATTCTAGAGCACCCCAGGACCTTTCTAAAAGAACCCAGACCCTTCTAGAGCACCCAAGGACCCTTCTAAAAGCCCCCAGACTAATCTAGACCCTCCCCGGATTCTTCTAAAAACACCCAGACCCTTCTAGAGCATCCCAGGACCCTTCTAAAAGCACCCAGACCCTTCTAGAGTCCCCCAGGACCCTTCTGAAAGCCCCCAGACCCTTCTACAGACCCCCAGGACCATATAAAAGCCCCCAGACTCTTCTAGAGCACCCCAGGACCCTTCTAAAAGCCCCCAGACCCTTCTAGAGGCACCCCGGACCCTTTTAAAATCCTCCAGACCCTTATAGAGCCCCCCAGGACCCTTCTAAAAGACACCAGACCCTTTTAGAGGCCCCAGGGCCCCTCTTAAGCCCCCACGTACCTTCTAGAGCACACTAGGACCCTTCTAAAAGCCCCCAGACCCTTCTAGAGCACCCCAGGACCCTTCTAAAACCCCCAGACCCTTCTAGAGCTCCCCCGGACCCTTCTAAAAGCCCCTAGACCCTTCTAGAGGCCCCCACGACCCTTCTGAAAGCCCCCAGATCCTTCTAGAGCCCCACAGGACCCTTCTAAAAGCACCCAGACCCTTCTACAGACCCCCAGGACCATTCTAAAAGCTCCAAGACCCTTCTAGAGGCCCCCAGGACCATTCTAAAAGCCCCCAGACCCTTCTAGAGCCCCCCAAGACCCTTCTAAAAGCGCCCAGACCTTTCTAGAGGCCCCCAGGACACGTCTAAAAGCCTCTAGACCCTTCAAGAGCCCCCCAGGACCCTTCTAAAATCACCCAGACCCTTCTAGAGGCTCCCCGGACCCTTATAAAAGCACCCCGACCCTTCTAGAGCCTCCCAGTACCCTTCTAAAAGCAACCAGACCCTTCTAGAGAACCCCAGGACCCTTCTAAAAGCCCCCAGACCCATCTAGACCCTCCCCGGATCCTTCTAAAAGCCCCCAGACCCTTCTAGAGCCCCCTAGGATCCTTCAAAAAGCACCCAGACCTTTCCAGACCGTCCCCGGATCATTCTAAAAGCACCCAGACCCTTCTAGAGCCCCCCAGGATCATTCTAAAAGCACCCAGACCGTTCTAGAACCCCCTAGGACCCATCTAAAAGCCCCCAGACCCTTCTAGAGGACCCTAGGACCCTTCTAAAAGACCCCAGACCCTTCTAGACCCTCCCCGGATCCTTCAAAAAGCCCCCAGACCCTTCTAGAGCCCCCCAGTACCCTTCTAAATGCCCCTAGACCCTTCTAGAGTCGCCCAGGACCCTTCTAAATGCCCCCAGACACTTCAAGAGGAACCCAGGGCCCCTCTTAAGGAACCCCGTCCCTTCTAGAGCCCCCCAGGACCATTCTAAAAGACCCCAGACCCTTCTAGAGCCGCCTAGGATCCTTAAAAAAGCATAAAGACCCTTCTAGGCCGTACCCGGATCATTCTAAAAGCCCCCAGATCCTTCTAGAGCACCCCAGGACCCTTCTAAAAGCCCCCAGACCCTTCTAGAGCCCCCCAGGACCATTCTAAAAGCTCCAAGACCCTTCTAGAGGACCCCAGGACCATTCTAAAAGCCCCCAGACCCTTCTAGAGCCCACCAAGACCCTTCTAAAAGCCCCCAGACCCTTCTAGAGCCACCCAGACCCTTCTAAAAGCACCCAGACCCTTCTAGAGGCCCCCAGGACCCGTCTAAAAGCCTCTAGACCCTTCAAGAGCCCCCCAGGGCCTTTCTAAAATCACCCAGACCCTTCTAGAGGCTCCCCGGACCCTTATAAAAGCACCCCGACCCTTCTAGAGCCTCCCAGTACCCTTCTAAAAGAAACCAGACCCTTCTAGAGAAACCCAGGACCCTTCTAAAAGCACCCAGACCCTTCTAGAGGCCCCCAGGACCCTTCTAAAAGCCCCCAGACCCTTCTAGAGCCCCCCAGGACCCTTCTAAAAGCCCCCAGACCCTTCTAGAGCCACCCAGGACCCTTCTAAAAGCACCCAGACCCTTCTAGAGGCCCCCAGGACCCGTCTAAAAGCCTCTAGACCCTTCTAGAGCACCCCAGGATCTTTCTAAAAGCAACCAGACCCTTCTAGAGCCTCCCAGGACCCTTCTAAAAGCACCCAGACCCTTCTAGAAGCTCCCCGGACCCTTATAAAAGCACCCCGACCCTTCTAGAGCCTCCCAGTACCCTTCTAAAAGCAACCAGACCCTTCTAGAGCCTCCCAGGACCCTTCTAAAAGCCCCCAGACCCTTCTAGACCCTCCCCGGATCCTTCTAAAAGCCGCCAGACCCTTCTAGAGCCCCCTAGGATCCTTCAAAAAGCACCCAGACCTTTCCAGACCGTCCCCGGATCATTCTAAAAGCCCCCAGACCCTTCTAGAGCCCCTCAGGTTCATTCTAAAAGCCCCCAGACCCTTCTAGAGCCCCCTAGGACCCATCTAAAAGACCCCAGACCCTTCTAGAGGACCCTAGGACCCTTCTAAAAGACCCCAGACCCTTCTAGACCCTCCCCGGATCCTTCGAAAAGAACCCAGACCCTTCTAGAGCACCCCAGGATCATTCTAAAAGTCCCCAGACCCTTCTAGAGCACCCCAGGACCATTCTAAAAGCCCCCAGACCCTTCTAGAGCCCCCCCCGGACCCTTCTAAAAGACCCCAGACACTTTTAGAGGACCCCAGGACCCTTCTGAAAGCCAGCAGAACATTCTAGAGTCACCCAGGACCCTTCTAAAGGCACCCAGACCCTTCTAGAGCCCCCCAGGACCCTTCTAAAAGCGCCCAGACCCTTCTAGAGACTCCCAGGACCCTTCTGAAAGCCCCCAGAGCCTTCTAGAGCCCTCCAGGACCCTTCTAAAAGCACCCAGACCCTTCTAGAGCATCCGAGGACCCTTCTAAAATTCCCCAGACCCTTCTAGAGGCCCCCAGGGCCCTTCTAAAAGCCCCCAGACCCTTCTAGATCCTCCCAGGACCTTTCTAAAAGCCCCCAGACCTTTCTAGAGGCCCCAGGACCCTTCTAAAAGCCCCCAGACCCTTCTAGAGCGACCCAGGACCCTTCTAAAAGCCCCCAGACCCTTCTAGAGCACCCCAGGACCCTTCTAAAAGCCCCCAGACCCTTCTTGAGCCCACCAGGACCCTTCTAAAAGCCCCCAGACCATTCTAGAGCCCCCCAGGACACATCTAAAAGCCCCCAGACCCTTCTAGAGCCCCCCAGGACCATTCTAAAAGCCCCAGACCCTTCTAGAGGCCCCTAGGACGCTTCTAAATGTCCCGAGACCCTTCTAGAGGCAACCAGGACCCTTCTAAAAGCCCCCAGACCCTTCTAGACCCTCCCCGGATCCTTCTAAAAGCCCCCATACCCTTCTAGATCCTCCCAGGACCATTCTAAAAGCCCCCAGACCCTTCTAGAGACCCCAGGACCCTTCTAAAAGCACCCAGACCCTTCTAGAGCCCCCCAGGACCCTTCTAAAAGCCCCCAGACCCTTCTAGAGCCCCCCAGGACCCTTCTAAAAGGCCGCAGAAACTTCTAGACCCTCTCCGGATAATTCTAAAAGCCCCCAGACACTTCTAGAGATCCCCAGGACCATTCTAAAAGGCCCCAGACCCTTCTATAGCACCCCAGGACGCTTCTAAAAGACCCCAGACCATTCTAGAGCCCCCCCAGGGCCCATCTTAAGGCACCCCGTCCCTTCTAGAGCAGCCCAGGACCCTTCTAAAAGTACCCAGACCCTTCCAGATCACCCCAGGACCCTTCTAAAATCCCCCAGACCCTTCTAAAGCCCAACCGGACCCTTCTAAAAGCCCCTAGACCCTTCTAGAGGCCCCCAGGACCCTTCTGAAAGCCCCCAGAACCTTCTAGAGCCCCACAGGACCCTTCTAAAAGCACCTAGACATTTCTACAGACCCCGAGGACCCTATAAAAGCCTACAGACCCTTCTAGAGACCCCCAGGACACTTCTAAAAGCCCCCAGACTCTTCTAGAGCCCCACAGGACCCTTCTAAAAGCACCCAGACCCTTCTAGAGCCCCCCAGGACCAATCTAAAAGCCCCCAGACCATTCTAGACCCTCCCCGGATCCTTCTAAAAGCCCCCAGACCATTCTAGAGCACCCCAGGACCTTTCTAAAAGAACCCAGACCCTTCTAGAGCACCCAAGGACCCTTCTAAAAGCCCCCAGACTAATCTAGACCCTCCCCGGATTCTTCTAAAAACACCCAGACCCTTCTAGAGCATCCCAGGACCCTTCTAAAAGCACCCAGACCCTTCTAGAGTCCCCCAGGACCCTTCTGAAAGCCCCCAGACCCTTCTACAGACCCCCAGGACCATATAAAAGCCCCCAGACTCTTCTAGAGCACCCCAGGACCCTTCTAAAAGCCCCCAGACCCTTCTAGAGGCACCCCGGACCCTTTTAAAATCCTCCAGACCCTTATAGAGCCCCCCAGGACCCTTCTAAAAGACACCAGACCCTTTTAGAGGCCCCAGGGCCCCTCTTAAGCCCCCCCGTACCTTCTAGAGCACACTAGGACCCTTCTAAAAGCCCCCAGACCCTTCTAGAGCTCCCCCGGACCCTTCTAAAAGCCCCTAGACCCTTCTAGAGGCCCCCACGACCCTTCTGAAAGCCCCCAGATCCTTCTAGAGCCCCACAGGACCCTTCTAAAAGCACCCAGACCCTTCTACAGACCCCCAGGACCATTGTAAAAGCTCCAAGACCCTTCTAGAGGCCCCCAGGACCATTCTAAAAGCCCCCAGACCCTTCTAGAGCCCCCCAAGACCCTTCTAAAAGCGCCCAGACCTTTCTAGAGGCCCCCAGGACACGTCTAAAAGCCTCTAGACCCTTCAAGAGCCCCCCAGGACCCTTCTAAAATCACCCAGACCCTTCTAGAGGCTCCCCGGACCCTTATAAAAGCACCCCGACCCTTCTAGAGCCTCCCAGTACCCTTCTAAAAGCAACCAGACCCTTCTAGAGAACCCCAGGACCCTTCTAAAAGCCCCCAGACCCATCTAGACCCTCCCCGGATCCTTCTAAAAGCCCCCAGACCCTTCTAGAGCCCCCTAGGATCCTTCAAAAAGCACCCAGACCTTTCCAGACCGTCCCCGGATCATTCTAAAAGCACCCAGACCCTTCTAGAGCCCCCCAGGATCATTCTAAAAGCCCCCAGACCGTTCTAGAACCCCCTAGGACCCATCTAAAAGCCCCCAGACCCTTCTAGAGGACCCTAGGACCCTTCTAAAAGACCCCAGACCCTTCTAGACCCTCCCCGGATCCTTCTAAAAGCCCCCAGACCCTTCTAGAGCCCCCCAGTACCCTTCTAAATGCCCCTAGACCCTTCTAGAGTCCCCCAGGACCCTTCTAAATGCCCCCAGACACTTCAAGAGGAACCCAGGGCCCCTCTTAAGGAACCCCGTCCCTTCTAGAGCCCCCCAGGACCATTCTAAAAGACCCCAGACCCTTCTAGAGCCGCCTAGGATCCTTAAAAAAGCATAAAGACCCTTCTAGGCCGTACCCGGATCATTCTAAAAGCCCCCAGATCCTTCTAGAGCACCCCAGGACCCTTCTAAAAGCCCCCAGACCCTTCTAGAGCCCCCCAGGACCATTCTAAAAGCTCCAAGACCCTTCTAGAGGACCCCAGGACCATTCTAAAAGCCCCCAGACCCTTCTAGAGCCCACCAAGACCCTTCTAAAAGCCCCCAGACCCTTCTAGAGCCACCCAGACCCTTCTAAAAGCACCCAGACCCTTCTAGAGGCCCCCAGGACCCGTCTAAAAGCCTCTAGACCCTTCAAGAGCCCCCCAGGGCCTTTCTAAAATCACCCAGACCCTTCTAGAGGCTCCCCGGACCCTTATAAAAGCACCCCGACCCTTCTAGAGCCTCCCAGTACCCTTCTAAAAGAAACCAGACCCTTCTAGAGAAACCCAGGACCCTTCTAAAAGCACCCAGACCCTTCTAGAGGCCCCCAAGACCCTTCTAAAAGCCCCCAGACCCTTCTAGAGCCCCCCAGGACCCTTCTAAAAGCCCCCAGACCCTTCTAGAGCCACCCAGGACCCTTCTAAAAGCACCCAGACCCTTCTAGAGGCCCCCAGGACCCGTCTAAAAGCCTCTAGACCCTTCTAGAGCACCCCAGGATCTTTCTAAAAGCAACCAGACCCTTCTAGAGCCTCCCAGGACCCTTCTAAAAGCACCCAGACCCTTCTAGAAGCTCCCCGGACCCTTATAAAAGCACCCCGACCCTTCTAGAGCCTCCCAGTACCCTTCTAAAAGCAACCAGACCCTTCTAGAGCCTCCCAGGACCCTTCTAAAAGCCCCCAGACCCTTCTAGACCCTCCCCGGATCCTTCTAAAAGCCGCCAGACCCTTCTAGAGCCCCCTAGGATCCTTCAAAAAGCACCCAGACCTTTCCAGACCGTCCCCGGATCATTCTAAAAGCCCCCAGACCCTTCTAGAGCCCCTCAGGTTCATTCTAAAAGCCCCCAGACCCTTCTAGAGCCCCCTAGGACCCATCTAAAAGACCCCAGACCCTTCTAGAGGACCCTAGGACCCTTCTAAAAGACCCCAGACCCTTCTAGACCCTCCCCGGATCCTTCGAAAAGAACCCAGACCCTTCTAGAGCACCCCAGGATCATTCTAAAAGTCCCCAGACCCTTCTAGAGCACCCCAGGACCATTCTAAAAGCCCCCAGACCCTTCTAGAGCCCCCCCCGGACCCTTCTAAAAGACCCCAGACACTTTTAGAGGACCCCAGGACCCTTCTGAAAGCCAGCAGAACATTCTAGAGTCACCCAGGACCCTTCTAAAGGCACCCAGACCCTTCTAGAGCCCCCCAGGACCCTTCTAAAAGCGCCCAGACCCTTCTAGAGACTCCCAGGACCCTTCTGAAAGCCCCCAGAGCCTTCTAGAGCCCTCCAGGACCCTTCTAAAAGCACCCAGACCCTTCTAGAGCATCCGAGGACCCTTCTAAAATTCCCCAGACCCTTCTAGAGGCCCCCAGGGCCCTTCTAAAAGCCCCCAGACCCTTCTAGATCCTCCCAGGACCTTTCTAAAAGCCCCCAGACCTTTCTAGAGGCCCCAGGACCCTTCTAAAAGCCCCCAGACCCTTCTAGAGCGACCCAGGACCCTTCTAAAAGCCCCCAGACCCTTCTAGAGCACCCCAGGACCCTTCTAAAAGCCCCCAGACCCTTCTTGAGCCCACCAGGACCCTTCTAAAAGTCCCAGAACCTTCTAGCGGCACCCAGGACCCTTCTACAAGCCCCCAGACCCTTCTAGAGCCCCCCAGGACCCTTCTAAAAGCACCCAGACCCTTCTAGAGGCCCCCAGGACCCTTCTAAAAGCCCCCAGACCCTTCTAGAGCCACCCAGGACCCTTCTACAAGCCCCCAGACCCTTCTAGAGCCACTCAGGACCCTTCTAAAAGCACCCAGACCCTTCTAGAGGCCCCCAGGACCCGTCTAAAAGCCTCTAGACCCTTCTAGAGCACCCCAGGATCTTTCTAAAATCACCCAGACCCTTCTAGAGGCTCCCCGGACCCTTATAAAAGCACCCCGACCCTTCTAGAGCCTCCCAGTACCCTTCTAAAAGCAACCAGACCCTTCTAGAGAACCCCAGGACCCTTCTAAAAGCACCCAGACCCTTCTAGACCCTCCCCGGATCCTTCTAAAAGCCGCCAGACCCTTCTAGAGCCCCCTAGGATCCTTCAAAAAGCACCCAGACCTTTCCAGACCGTCCCCGGATCATTCTAAAAGCCCCCAGACCCTTCTAGAGCCCCTCAGGGTCATTCTAAAAGCCCCCAGACCCTTCTAGAGCCCCCTAAGAACCATCTAAAAGAACCCAGACCCTTCTAGAGGACCCTAGGACCCTTCTAAAAGACCCCAGACCCTTCTAGACCCTCCCCGGATCCTTCGAAAAGAACCCAGACCCTTCTAGAGCACCCCAGGATCATTCTAAAAGTCCCCAGACCCTTCTAGAGCACCCCAGGACCATTCTAAAAGCCCCCAGACCCTTCTAGAGCCCCCCCCGGACCCTTCTAAAAGACCCCAGACACTTCTAGAGGACCCCAGGACCCTTCTGAAAGCCAGCAGAACATTCTAGAGTCACCCAGGACCCTTCTAAAGGCACCCAGACCCTTCTAGAGCCCCCCAGGACCCTTCTAAATGCGCCCAGACCCTTCTAGAGACTCCCAGGACCCTTCTGAAAGCCCCCAGAGCCTTCTAGAGCCCTCCAGGACCCTTCTAAAAGCACCCAGACCCTTCTAGAGCATCCGAGGACCCTTCTAAAATTCCCCAGACCCTTCTAGAGCACACCAGGACCCTTCTAAAAGCCCCCAGACCCTTCTAGAGCCACCCAGGACCCTTCTAAAAGCACCCACAACCTTCTAGAGCCCCCCAGGACCCATCTACAAGACCACAGACCCTTCTAGAGACTCCCAGGACCCTTCTGAAAGCCCCCAGACCCATCTAGATCCTCCCAGGACCATTCTAAAAGACCCCAGACCCTTCTTGATCCTCCCAGGACCCTTCTAAAAGCCCCCAGACCATTCTAGAGCACCTCAGGACCCTTCTAAAAGCCCCCAGACCCTTCTAGAGCCCCCCAGGACCCTTCTAAAAGCCCCCAGACCCTTCTAGAGGAACCCAGGACCCTTCTGAAAGCCAGCAGAACATTCTAGAGTCACCCAGGACCCTTCTAAAGGCACCCAGACCCTTCTAGAGCCCCCCAGGACCCTTCTAAAAGCCCCCAGACCCTTCTAAAGACCCTCAGGACCTTTCTGAAAGCCCCCAGAACCATCTAGAGCCCTCCAGGACCCTTCTAAAAGCCCCAAGACCCTTCTAGAGAATCCGAGTACCCTTCTAAAATTCCCCAGACTCTTCTAGAGCCCCCCCGGACCCTTCTAAAAGCCCCCAGACCCTTCTAGAGCCACCCAGGACCCTTCTAAAAGTCCCCAGATTCTTCTAGAGCCCCCCCGGACCCTTGTAAAAGCCCCCAGACCCTTCTAGAGGCCCCCAGGACCATTCTACAAGCACCCAGACCCTTCTAGAGCCCCCCAGGACCCTTCTAATAGCCCCCAGACCCGTCTAGATGCCACCAGGACCCTTCTAAAAGTCCCCAGATTCTTCTAGAGCCCCCCCGGACCCTTATAAAAGCCCCCAGACCCTTCTAGAGGACCCCAGGACCCTTATAAAAGCACCCAGACCCTTCCAGAGCCTCACAGGTCCCTTCTAAACGCCCCCAGACCCTTCTAGAGGCCCCCAGGACCCTTCTAAAATCCTCTAGACCATTCTAGAGCCTCCCAGGACCCTTCTAAAAGCCCCCAGACCCTTCTAGAGCCCCCCAGGACCCTTCTAAAAGACCCCAGACCCTTCTAGAGCCCCCCAGGACCCTTCTAAAAGACCCCAGACCCTTCTAGAGCCGCCTAGGATCCTTCAAAAAGCATAAAGACCCTTCTAGACCGTCCCCGGATCATTCTAAAAGCCCCCAGACCCTTCTAGAGCCCCTCAGGACCCTTCTAAATGCCCCCAGACCCTTCTAGAGAACCCCAGGACCCATCTAAAAGCCCCCAGATCCTTCTAGAGGCCTCCAGGACCCTTCTAAAAGCCCCCAGACCCTTCTAGAGCCCCCCCGGACAATTCTAAAAGACCCCAGACCCTTCTAGACCCTCCCCGGATCCTTCTAAAATCCCCAGACCCTTCTAGATCCTCCCAGGACCTTTCTAAAAGCCCCCAGACCTTTCTAGAGGCCCCAGGACCCTTCTAAAACCCCCCAGAACCTTCTAGAGCCCCCCAGGACCCTTTTAAAAGCCCCCAGACCCTTCTAGAGCACCCCAGGACCATTCTAAAAGCCCCCAGACCCTTCTTGAGCCCCCCAGGACCCTTCTACAAGCCCCCAGACCCTTCTAGAGCCTCCCAGGACCCTTCTAAAAGCTCCCAGACCCTTCTAGATGCCCCCAGGACCCTTCTAAAAGCCGCCAGACCCTTCTAGAGACCCCCGGACCCTTCTACATGCCCCCAGACCCTTCTAGATCCACCCAGGACCCTTCTAAAAGAAACCAGACCCTTCTAGAGGACCCCAGGACCCGTCTAAAAGCCTCTAGACCCTTCTAGAGCCCCCCAGGACCTTTCTAAAAGCACCCCGACCCTTCTAGAGCCTCCCTGTACCCTTCTAAAAGCACCCCGACCCTTCTAGAGAACCCCAGGACCATTCCAAAAGCCCCAAGACCCTTCTAGAGCTTCCTAGGACCCATCTAAAAGCCCCCAGACCCTTCTAGAGGCCCCTAGGACCCTTCTAAAAGCCCACAGACCCTCTAGACCCTCCCCGGATCCTTCGAAAAGACCCCAGACCGTTCTACAGCCCCCCAGGATCATTCTAAAAGCCCCAAGACCCTTCTAGAGCCCCCCAGGACCCTTCTAAAAGTCCCCAGGCCCTTCTAGAGCATCCCAGGACCCTTCTAAAAGCCCCCAGACCCTTCTAGAGCCCCCGCGGACCCTTCTAAAAGACCCCAGACCCTTCTAGAGGACCCCAGGACCCTTCTGAAAGCCAGCAGAACATTCTAGAGTCACCCAGGACCCTTCTAAAGGCACCCAGACCCTTCTAGAGCCCCCCAGTACCCTTCTAAAAGCGCCCAGACCCTTCTAGAGCCACCCAGGACCCTTCTAAAAGCACCCAGAACCTTCTAGAGCCCCCCAGGACCCATCTACAAGCCCCCAGACGCTTCTAGAGCATCCCAGGACCCTTCTAAAAGCCCCAAACCCATCTAGATACTCCCAGGACCTTTCTAAAAGCCCCCAGACCCTTCTAGAGCCTCCCAGGACCCTTCTGAAAGCCCCCAGACCATTCTAGAGCACCCCAGGACCCTTCTAAAAGCCCCCAGACCCTTCTAGAGACACCCAGGACCCTTCTGAAAGCCCCCAGAACATTCTAGAGCCCTCCAGGACCCTTCTAAAAGCACCCAGACGCTTCTAGAGAATCCGAGGACCCTTCTAAAATTCCCCAGACCCTTCTAGAGCCCCCCCGGACCCTTCTAAAAGCCCCCAGACCCTTCTAGAGCCACCCTGGACCCTTCTTAAAGCCCCCAGACCCTTCTAGAGCCACCCAGGACCCTTCTGAAAGCACCCAGAACATTCTAGAGCCCCCCAGGACCCTTCTAAAAGCCACCAGACCCTTCTAGAGCATCCGAGGACCCTTATAAAAGCACCCAGACCCTTCTAGAGCATCCCAGTACCCTTCTAAAAGCACCCAGACCCTTCTAGAGGCCCCTAGGACCCTTCTAAAACACCCCAAAACCCTCTAGAGCCACCCAGGACTCTTCTAAAAGACCCCAGACCCTTCTAGAGCCTCCCAGGACCCTTCTAAAAGCACCCAGACACTTCTTGAGCACCCCAATACCATTCTAAAGGCCCCCAGACCTTTCTAGACCCTCCCCGGATCATTCTAAAAGCCCCCAGACCCTTCAAGAGCCCCTCAGGATCATTCTAAAAGCTCCCAGACCCTTGTAGAGCCCCCTAGGACCCATCTAAAAGCCCCCAGACCCTTCTAGAGGCCCCTAGGACCCTTCTAAAATTCCCCAGACCCTTCTAGACCCTCCCCGGATCCTTCGAAAAGACCCCAGACCCTTCTAGAGCCCCCCAGGATCATTCTAAAAGCACCCAGACCCTTCTAGAGGCCCCCAGGAACCTTCGAAAAGCCCCCAGACCATTCTAGAGCCCCCCGGGACCCTTCTAAAGGCCCCCAGACCCTTCTAGACCCTCCCCGGATCATTCGAAAAGCCCCCAGATTCTTCTAGAGCCTCCCATGACCCTTCTAATAGTCCCCCGACGTTTCTAGACCCTCCCCGGATCCTTCTAAATGAACCCAGACCTTTCTATTGCCCCCCAGAACCCCTCTAAAAGCCTCCAGACCCTTGTAGAGCCCCCCAGGACCCGTCTAAAAGCGCCCAGACCCTTCTAGACCCTCCCCTGATCATTCTAAAAGACCCCAGACCCTTCTAAAACCTCCCAAGACTATTCTAAAAGAACCCAGACCCTTCTAGACCCTCCCCGGATTATTATAAAAGCCCCCAGACCCTTCTAGAGCCCCCCAAGACCCTTCTAAAAGCCTCCAGACCCTTCTAGAGCCCCCCCGAACCACTCTAATAGTTCTCAGACCCTTCTAGAGGCCCCCAGGACCCTTCTATAAGTCCCCAGACCCTTCTAGAGAACCCCAGGAACCTTCTAAAAGCCCCCAGACCATTCTAGGGCCTCCCAGGAGCCTTCTAAAAACCCCCAGACCCTTCTAGAGCCCCCCCGGACCACTCTAATAGATCCCAGACCCTTCTAGAGGCCCCCAGGATACTTCTAAATGCCCCCAGACCCTTCTAGAGAACCCCGGGACCCTTCTAAAAGCCCCCAGACCCCTCTAGAGCCCCCCAGGACCCTTCTAAAAGCCCCCAGAACCTTCTAGACCCTCCCCGGATCATTCTAAATGCCCCCAGACCCTTCTAGAGACCCCCATGACCCTTCTAAAAGCACTCAGACCCTTCTAGAGGGCCCCAGGACCCTTCTAAAAACACCCAGACCCTTCTAGAGCCTCCCAGGACCATTCTAAAAGCCCCCAGACCCTTCTAGACCCCCCCAGGACCCTTCTAAAAGCCCCCAGACCCTTCTAGAGCCCCCCAGGACCCTTCTGAAAGGCCGCAGACACATCTAGACACTCCCCGGATCTTTCTAAAAGACCCCAGACACTTCTAGAGATCCCCAGGAGCATTCTAAAAGCCCCCAGACCCTTCTAGAGCACTCCAGGACCCTTCTAAAAGCCCCCAGACCCTTCTAGAGCCCCCCAGGGCCCCTCTTAAGGCACCCCGTCCCTTCTAGGACACCCCAGGACCCTTCTAATAGCCCCCAGACCCTTCTAGAGCCCCCCCGGACCCTTCTAAAAGCCTCCAGACCCTTCTAGAGGACCCCTGGACCCTTCTGAAAGCCCCCAGAACCTTCTAGAGCATCCCAGGACAGTTCTAAAAGCCCCCAGACCCTTCTAGAGCATCCCAGGACAGTTCTAAAAGCACCCAGACCCTTCTAGAGCCTCCCAGGACCCTTCTAAAAGCTCCCAGACCCTTCTAGAGACCCCCAGGACCCTTCTAAAAGCTCCCAGACCTATCTAGAGCCACCCAGGACGCTTCTAAAAGACCCCAGACCCTTCTAGAGACCCCCAGGACCCTTCTAAAAGCCCCCAGACCCTTCTAGAGCCCCCCAGGACCCTTCTAAAAGCCCCCAGACCCTTCTAGAGCACCCCAGGACCCTTCTAAAAGCCCCCAGACCCTTCTTGAGCCCCCCAGGACCCTTCTAAAAGCCCCCAAATCCTTCTAGCGGCACCCAGGACCCTTCTACAAGCCCCCAGACCCTTCTAGAGCACCCCAGAACCTTTCTTAAAGCTCCCAGAACTTTCTAGATGCCCCCAGGACCCTTCTACAAGCCCCCAGACCCTTCTACAGCCCCCCAAGACCCTTCTACAAGCACCCAGACCCTTCTAGAGCCACCCAGGACCATTCTAAAAGCACCCAGACCCTTCTAGAGGCCCCCAGGACCCGTCTAAAATCCTCTAGACCCTTCTAGAGCCCCCCAGGACCCTTCTACAAGCCCCCAGACCCTTCTAGAGGCTCCCCGGACCCTTATAAAAGCACCCCGACCCTTCTAGAGCCTCCCAGTACCCTTCTAAAAGCAACCAGACCCTTCTAGAGAACCCCAGGACCCTTCTAAAAGCCCCCAGACCCTTCTAGACCCTCCCCGGATCCTTCTAAAAGCCCCCAGACCCTTCTAGAGCCACCTAGGATCCTTCAAAAAGCACCCAGACCTTTCTAGACCGTCCCCGGATCATTCTAAAAGCCCCCAGACCCTTCTAGAGACCCCCAGGATCATTCTAAAAGCCCCCAGACCCTTCTAGAGCCACCCAGGATCATTCCAAAAGCCCCCAGACCCTTCTAGAGCCCCCTAGGACCCATCTAAAAGCCCCCAGACCCTTCTAGAGTCCCCTAGGACACTTCTAAAAGCCCCCAGACCCTTCTAGACCCTCCCCGGATCCTTCGAAAAGACCCCAGACCCTTCTAGAGCCCCCCAGGATCATTCTAAAAGCACCCAGACCCTTCTAGAGCCCCCCAGTATCCTTCTAAAAGCCCCTAGACCCTTCTAGAGCCCCCCAGGACCCTTCTAAATGCCCCCAGACCCTTCAAGAGGCACCCAGAACCCTTCCAAAAGCACCCAGACCATTCTAGAGCCTCCCAGGACCATTCTAAAAGACCCCAGACCCTTCTAGACCCCCCCAGGACCCTTCTAAAAGCCCCCAGACCCTTCTAGAGCCCCCCAGGACCCTTCTGAAAGGCCGCAGACACTTCTAGACACTCCCCGGATCCTTCTAAAAGACCCCAGACCCTTCTAGAGCACACCAGGACCCTTCTAAAAGCTCCCAGACACTTCTAGAGCCCCCCAGGCCTAGTCTTAAGGCACCCCGTCCCTTCTAGAGCACCCCAGGACCCTTCTAAAAGTCCCCAGACCTTTCTAGAGCACGCCAGGACCCGTCTAAAAGCCCCCAGACCATTCCAGAGCACCCCCGGACCCTTCTAAAACCCTCCAGACCCTAATAGAGGCCCCCTGGACCTTTCTGAAAGCACCCAGACCCTTCTAGAGCCCCCCAGGACCCTTCTAAAAGCACCCAGACCCTTCTACAGCATCCCAGGACCATTCTAAAAGCCCCCAGACCCTTCTAGAGCCTCCCAGGATCCTTCTAAAAGTCCCCAGACTCTTCTAGATCCTCCCAGGACCCTTCTAAAAGCCCCCAGACCATTCTAGAGCCACCCAGGACCCTTCTAAAAGCCTCCAGACCCTTCTAGAGCATCCCAGGACCCTTCTAAAAGCACCCAGACCATTCTAGAGCACCCCAGGACCCTTCTAAAAGACCCCAGACCCTTCTAGAGCCTACCAGGACCTTTCTACAAGCACCCAGACCCTTCTAGAGCCCCCAAGGACCCTTGTAAAAGCCCCCAGAGGCTTCTAGAGGCCCCCAGGACCCTTCTAAAAGCCACCAGACCCTTCTAGAGCCCCCCAGGACCATTATACAAGCCCCCAGACCCTTCTAGAGCCCCCCATGGCCCTTCTACAAGCCCCCAGACCAATCTAGATCCACCCAGGACCCTTCTAAAAGCCCCCAGACCCTTCTAGAGGCCCCCAGGACTCGTCTAAAAGCCTCTAGACCCTTCTAGAGCCCCCCAGGACCTTTCTAAAAGAACCCAGACCCTTCTAGAGGCTCCCCGGTCCCTTATAAAAGCACCCAGACCCTTCTAGAGTCTCCCAGGACCCTTCTAAAAGCCACCAGACCCTTCTAGAGACCCCCATGACCCTTCTAAAAGCCCCCAGACCCTTCTAGACACTCCCCGGATCCTTCTAAACGCCCTCAGACCCTTCTAGAGCCCCCTAGGATCATTCAAAAAGCACCAAGACCCTTCTAGACCGTCCCCGGATCATTCTAAAAGCCCCCAGACCCTTCTAGAGCCCCCCAGGACCCTTCTAAAAGCCCCTGACCCTTCTAGAGCCCCCTATGACCCATCTAAATGCCCCCCAGACCCTTCTAGACCCCCCCAGGACCCTTCTAAAAGCCCCCAGACCCTTCTAGACCCTCCCCGGATCCTTCTAAAAAAACCCCAGACCATTCTAGAGCCTCCCAGGACCATTCTAAAGCACTCAGACCCTTCTAGAGGACACCAGGACCCTTCTAAAAGCCCCCAGACACTTCTAGAGCCCCCCAGGACCCTTCTAAAAGCCTACAGAACCTTCTAGAGCCCCCCATAACCCTTCTAAAAGCCCCCAGACCAATCTAGAGGTCCCCAGGGTCCTCTTAAGGCACCCCGTCCATTCTAGAGCACCCCAGGACCCTTCTAAAAGTACCCAGAACATTCTAGAGCACCCCGGGACCCTTCTAAAAGCCCCAAGACCCTTCTAGAGCCCCCCAGGACCCTTCTAAAAGCACCCAGACCCTTATAGAGGCCCCCAGGACCCTTCTGAAAGCCCCAAGAACCTTCTAGAGCATCCCAGGACCCTTCTAAAAGAACCCAGACCCTTCTAGGGCTCCCCAGGACCCTTCTAAAAGCCCCCAGACCATTCTAGAGACCCCCATGACCCTTCTGAAAGCCTCCAGAACCTTCTAGATCCACCCAGGACCCTTCTAAAAGCCACCAGACCCTTCTAGAGCCCCCCAGGACCATTCTAAAAGCACCCAGACCCTTCTAGAGACACCCAGGACCCTTCTAAATGCCCCCAGACCCTTCTAGATAAGCCAGGACCCTTCGAAAAGCAACCAGAACCTTCTAGAGCCACCCAGGACCATTCTAAATGCCCCCAGACCCTTCTAGAGCCTCCCAGGACCCTTCTAAAAGCACCCAGACCCTTCTAGACCCTCCCCGGATTATTCTAAAAGCCTCCAGACCCTTCTAGAGCCCCCGAAGACCCTTCTGAAAGCCTCCAGACCCTTCTAGAGCCCCCCCGAACCACTCTAATAGTTCTCAGACCCTTCTAGAGGCCCCCAGGACCCTTCTATAAGTCCCCCAGACCCTTCTAGAGAACCCCAGGAACATTCTAAAAACCCCCAGACCCTTCTAGAGCCCCCCCGGACCACTCTAATAGATCCCAGACCCTTCTAGAGGCCCCCAGGATACTTCTAAATGCCCCCAGACCCTTCTAGAGAACCCCGGGACCCTTCTAAAAGCACCCAGACCCCCTCTAGAGCCCCCCAGGACCCTTCTAAAAGCCCCCAGAACCTTCTAGACCCTCCCCGGATCATTCTAAAAGCCCCCAGACCCTTCTAGAGACCCCCATGACCCTTCTAAAAGCACTCAGACCCTTCTAGAGGGCCCCAGGACCCTTCTAAAAGCCCCCAGACCCTTCTAGACCCCCCCCAGGACCCTTCTAAAAGCCCCCAGACCCTTCTAGAGCCCCCCAGGACCCTTCTGAAAGGCCGCAGACACATCTAGACACTCCCCGGATCTTTCTAAAAGACCCCAGACACTTCTAGAGATCCCCAGGAGCATTCTAAAAGCCCCCAGACCCTTCTAGAGCACTCCAGGACCCTTCTAAAAGCCCCCAGACCCTTCTAGAGCACCCCAGGGCCCCTCTTAAGGCACCCCGTCCCCTTCTAGGACACCCCAGGACCCTTCTTAAAGTCCGCAGACCCTTCTAGAGCACCCCAGGACCCTTCTAAAAGCCCCCAGACCCTTCTAGAGCCCCCCCGGACCCTTCTAAAAGCATCCAGACCCTTCTAGAGGACCCCTGGACCCTTCTGAAAGCCCCCAGAACCTTCTAGACCATCCCAGGACAGTTCTAAAAGCCCCCAGACCCTTCTAGAGCATCCCAGGACAGTTCTAAAAGCACCCAGACCCTTCTAGAGCCTCCCAGGACCCTTCTAAAAGTTCCCAGACCCTTCTAGAGACCCCCAGGACCCTTCTAAAAGCCCCCAGACCTATCTAGAGCCACCCAGGACCCTTCTAAAAGCCCCCAGACCCTTCTAGAGACCTCCAGGGACCCTTCTAAAAGCCCCCAGACCCTTCTAGAGC
>JAUNZM010002688.1:0-20723 GCA_033459285.1 Clamator glandarius | reverse complement strand
GCTATTAGAAGGGTCCTGGGAGGTGGTAGAATGGTCTGGGGTCTTTTAGATGGGTACTGGGATGCTCTAGAATGGTCTGGGGGCTTTTAGAAGGGTCCTTGGGGGCTCTAGATTGTTCTGGGGGCCTTCAGAAGGGTCCTGGGGTTCTCTAGAAGGGTCTGGGGGCTTTTAGAAGGGTCCTGGGGGTCTCTAGAAGGGTCTGGGGGCTTTTAGAAAGGTCCTGGGGTACTCTAGAAAGTTCTGGGGGCTTTTAGAAGGGTCTGGGTGCTTTTAGAAGGGTCCTGGGTGCATCTAGAAGGGTCTGGGGTCTTTCAAAAGGGTACTGGGGGCCTCTAAAAGCGTCTGGGGACTATTAGAAGGGTCCGGGGGTGGTCTAGAAGGGTCTGGGGGCTATTAGATGGGTCCGGGGGGGCTCTAGAATGGTCTGGGGGCATTTAGAAGGGTCCTGGGGGCTCTAGAAAGGTCAGGGGGCTTTTAGAAGGGTCCTGGGGGCCTCTAGAAGGGTCTGGTGGTTTTTAGAAGGGTCCTGGGGAGCTCTAGAAGGGTCTGAGGACTTTTAGAAGGGTCCTGGGGGCCCCTAGAAGGTTCTGGGGGCTTTTAGAAGGGTCCTGGGTGGCTCTAGAAGGGTCTGGGGGCTTTTAGAACGGTCCTGGGAGGTTTTAGAAGGGTCTGGGTTCTTTTAAAAGAATCCGGGGAGGGTCTAGAAGGGTCTGGGGGCTTTTAGAACGATCCGGGGAGGGTCTAGAAGGGTCTGGGGGCCTTTAGAAGGGTCCTGGGGGGCTCTAGAAGGGTCTGGGGCCTTTGAGAAGGGTCCTTGGGTGGCTCTAGGAGGGTCTGGGGGCTTTTGGAAGGGTCCTGGATGCCTCAAGAAGGGTCTGTGGGCTTTTATAGGGTCCTGGTTGTCTCTAGAAGGGTCTGGGGGCTTTTAGACGGATCCGAGGAGGGTCTAGAAGTGTCTGCGGGCTTTTAGAAGGGTCCTGGGGGGCTCTAGAAGGGTCTGGGGGCTTTTAGAAGGGTCCTGGGGTGCTCTAGAATGGTCTGTGGGCCTTAAGAGGGGCCCTGGGTGCCTCTAGAAGGGTCTGGTGGCTTTTAGACGGGTCATGGGGGGCTCTAGAAGGGTCTGGGTGCTTTTAGAAGGGTCCTGGGGGGCTCTAGAATGGTCTGGAGGCTTTTAGAAGGGTCCTGGGGGGCTCTAGAATGGTCTGGGGTCTTTTGGAAGGATCCGGGGAGGGTCTAGAAGGGTCTGGGTGCCTTTAGAAGGGTCCTGGGAGGATTTAGAAGGGTCTGGGGTCTTTTAGATGGATCCAGGGAGGGACTAGAAGGGTCTGGGGGATTTTAGAAGGGTCCTTGGGGGCTCTAGAAGGGTCTGGATGCTTTTAGATGGGTCCTGTGGGCTCTAGAAGGGTATGGGGGCTTTAAGAAGGGTCCTGGGAGGCTCTAGAAAAATCTGGGTGCTTTTATAAGTGTCCTGGGCGCCTCTAGAAGGGTCTGGAGATTTCTAGAATGGTCCTGGGGGGCTCTAGAATGTTCTGGGGGCTTTTAGAATGATCCGGGGAGGGTCTAGAAGGGTCTGGGGGACTTTAGAATGGTCCTGGGTGCGTCTAGAAGGGTCTGGGGGCTTTCAGAATGGTCCTGGAGGCCTCTAGAAGGGTCTGGGGGCTATTAGAAGGGTCCGGGGGGGCTCTATAAGCGTCTGAAGGCGATTAGATGGGTCCTGGGGGGTTGTAGAAGGGTCTGGGGTCTTTTAGAAGGGTCCTGAGAGGCTGTAGAAGAGTCTGGGGGCTTTTAGAAGGGTCCGGGGGGCTCTAGAAGGGTCTGGGGGCTCTTAGAAGGATCCTGGTGTGCTCTAGAAGGGACGGGGTGCCTTAAGAGGGGCCATGGGGGCCTCTAGAAGGGTCTGGGTGCTATTGGAAGGGTCCTGGGGGGCTCTAGAAGGGTCTGGGGACTTTGAGAATGGTACTTGGGTGGCTCTAGAAGTATTTGGTCGCTTCTAGAAGGGTCTGGGGGGCTCTAGAAGGGTGTGGGGGCTTTTAGAAGGGTCCTGGGTGTCTCTAGAAGGGTCTGGAGGGTTTTAGAGGGGTCCTGGTGGACTCTAGAAGGGTCTGGAGACTTTTAGAAGGATCCGGGGAGGGTCTAGAAGGGTCTGGGAGCTTTTAGAAGGGTCCTGGAGGGCTCTAAAAGGGTCTGGTGTCATTTAGAAGGGTCCTGGGAGCCTCTAGAAGGGTCTGGGGTCTTTTAGAAGGGTCCTGGGTGCCTCTAGAAGGGTCTGGAGGCTTTTAGAAGGGTCCTGGGGGGCTCTTGAAGGGTCTAGATGCTTTTAGAAGGGTCCTGGGGGCCTCTAGAAGGGTCTGGGGGCTTTTAGAATGGTCCGGGGGGGTTCTAGAAGGGTCTGGGGACTTTTTGAAGGGTCCTGGGGGCCTCTCGAAGGGTCTGGGTTCTTTTAGAAGGGTACTGGGAGCCTCTAGAAGGGTCTGGGGGCTATTAGAAGTGTCCTGGGGGGCTCTAGAAGGGTCTGAGGGCTTGTAGAAGAGTCATGGGGGGCTCTAGAAGCGTCTGGGGGCTTTTAGAAGGGTCCTGGGGGGCTCTAGAATGGTCTGGGGGCTTTTAGAAAGGTCCTGGAGGCTCTAGAAGGGTCTGGGTTCTTTTAGAAGGGTCCTGGGTGGCTCTAGAATGGTCTTGGGGCTTTTAGAAGGGTCCTGGGGGTCTCTAGAAGGGTCTGGGGGCTTTTAGAAGGGGCCTGGGAGGCTCTAGAAAGGTCAGGGGCTTTTAGAAGGGTCCTGGGATGATCTAGAAGGGTCTGGGTACTTTTAGACGGGTCCTGGGGGGCTCTAGAAGGTTCTGGGTGCTTTCTGAAGGGTCCTGGGGGGCTCTAGAAGGGTCTGGGGGCTTTTAGAACGGTCCTGGGGGGCTCTAGAAGGGTCTGGGTGTTTTTAGATGGGTCCTGGGGGGCTCTAGAAAGTTCTGGGTGCTTTCAGAAGGGTCCTGGGTTCCTCTAGAAGTGTCTGGGGTCTTTTAGAAGGGTCCAGGGGCTTAGAAGGGCTGGGGCTCTAGAAGGGTCTTGGGGCCTGGGGTGCTCTAGAAGCGTCTGGGTGTTTTTAGAATGGTCCTGGGATGCTCTAGAAGGGACGGGGGGCCTTAAGAGGGACCCTGGGGGTCTCTAGATGGGTCTGGGGGCTTTTAGAAGGGTCCTGGAGGGCTCTAGAAGGGTCTGGGGTCTTTGAGAAGGGTCTTTGGGTGACTCTAGAAGGGTCTGGGGGCTTTTAGAAGGGTCCTGGTTGCCTCAAGAAGGGTCTGGGTGTTTTTCTAGGGTCCTGGGTTTCTCTAGAAGGGTCTGGGGGCTTTTAGAAGGATCCGGGGAGGGTATAGAAGTGTCTGCGGGCTTTTACAAGGGCCCTGGTGGTCTCTAGAAGGGTCTGGGGGCCTTAAGAGGGGCCCTGGGTGCCTATAGAACGGTCTAGGGGCTTTTAGAAGGGTCCTGGGTGTCTCTAGAAGGGTCTGAGGACTTTTAGAAGGGTCCTGGGAGCCTCTAGAAGGGTCTGGGGCTTTCAGAAGGGTCCTGGGGACCTCTAGAAGAGTCTGGGTGCTAATAGAAGGGTCCTGGGAGGCTTTAGAAGGTCTGGGGTCTTTTGGATGGGTCCTGGTGGGCTCTAGAAGGGTCTTGGGGCTTTTAGAGGGGTCCTGGGCGGCTCTAGAAGGTTCTGGGGGCTTTTAGAAGGGTCCGGGGGGGCTCTAGACGGGTCTGGGTGATTTTAGAAGGGTCTTGGGGGGCTCTAGAAGGGTCTGTGGGCTTTTAGAAGGGTCCTGGGGTGCTCTAGAAGGGACGGGGGTCATTAAGAGGGGCCCTGGGGGCATCTAGAAGTGTCTGGGTGCTTTTAGAAGGGTCCGGGGGGGCTCTAGAAGGGTCTGGGGGCTTTTAGAAGGGTCCTGGGGGGCTCTAGAAGGGTCTGGAGTCTTTGAAAAGGGTCCTTGGGTGGCTCTAGAAGGGTCTGGGTGCTTTTGGAACCGTCCTGGGTGCCTCAAGAAGGGTCTGGGGGATTTTATAGGGTCCTGGGGGTATCTAGAAGTGTCTGGGGGCTTTTAGAAGGGTCCTGGGGGGCTCTAGTAGGGTCTGGGGACCTCAAGAGGGGCCCAGGGTGCCTCTAGAAAGGTCTGGGGGCTTTTACAATGGTCCTTGGGTGGCTCTTGAAGGGTCTTTAGGCTTTTAGAGGGGTCTTGGGGGGCTCTAGAAGCGTCTGGGGGCTTTTAGAAGGGTAATGGGGGGCTCTAGAAGGGTCTGGGGGCTTTTAGAATGGTCCTGGGGAGCTCTAGAAGGGTCTGGAGGCTTTTAGAGGGGACCTGGGGGGCTCTAGAAGGGTCTGGGGGCTTTTAGAAGGGTCCTGGGGGGCTCTAGAAGGGTCTGGGGGCTTTTAGAAGGGTCCTGGGAGGTTTTAGAAGGGTCTGGGTTCTTTTAGAAGGATACGGGGAGGGTCTAGAAGGGTCTCGGGGATTTTAGAAGGGTCCTGGGGTGCTCTAGATGGGCCTGGAGGCATTTAGATGGGTCCGGTGGGGCCTCTAGAAGGGTCTGGGGGCTTTTAGAAAGTTCCTGGGAGGTTTTAGAAGGGTCTAGGTTCTTTTAGAATGATCCGGGGAGGGACTAGAAGGGTCTGGGTTCTTTTAGAAGGGTCCTGGTGAACTCTAGAAGGGTGTGGGTGCTTTTAGAAGGGTCCTGAGAGGTTCTAGAAAAATCTGGGTGCATTTATAAGGGTCCTAGGGGCCTCTAGAAGGGTCTGGAGGCTTTTAGAAAGGTCCTGGGGGTTCTAGAAGGGTCTGGGGTCTTTTAGATTGATCCGTGGGGGGTCTAGAAGGGTTTGGGTACCTTTAGAAGGGTCCTGGGGGTCTCTAGAAGGGTATGGGGGCTTTTACAAGGTTCCTGGATGCCTCTAGAAGGGTCTGGGAGCTTTCAGAAGGGTCCTGGGGGCCTCTATAAGGGTCTGGGGGCTTTTAGAAGGGTCCTGGGAGGTTTTAGAAGGGTCTGGGGTCATTTAGAAGGATCCGGCGAGGATCTAGAAGGGTCTGGGGTCTCTTAGAAGGGTCCTGGGGAGCTCTAGAAGGGTCTGGAGGCTTTTAGAGGGGTCCTGGGGGGCTCTAGAAGGGTCTGGAGTATTTTAGAAGGATCCGGGGAGGATCTAGAAGGGTCTTGGGGCTTTTAGAAGGGTCCTGGTGGGTTTTAGAAGGGTCTTGGGGCTTTTAGAAGGGTCCTGGGAGGCTCTAGAAAAATCTGTGTGCTTTTATAAGGGTCCTGGGGGCCTCTAGAAGGGTCTGGAGACTTTTAGAAGGGTCCTGGGGGGCTCTAGAAGGGTCTGGAGGCTTTTAGAAAGGTCCTGGGGGGCTCTAGAAGGCTCTGGATGCTTTTAGAATGATCCGGGGAGGGTCTAGAAGGGTCTGGGGGCCTTTAGAAGGGTCCAGGGGCGCTCTAGAAGGGTCTGGTAGCTTTTAGAAGGGTCCTGGGAGGCTCTAGAAGGGTCTGGGGGCTTTCAGAAGGGTCCTGCGTGCCTCTAGAAGGGTCTGTGGGCTTTTAGAAGGCTCCTGGGGGCTCTAGAAGGGTCTGGGGGCTTTTAGAATGGTCCTGGGAGGATCTAGAAGGGTCTGGGGGCTCTTAGAAGGGTCGTGGGGGGCTCTAGAAGAGTCTGGGTAATTTTTGAAGGGTCCTGGGTGCCTCTAGAAGGGTCTGGGGGCTTTCAGAAGGGTACTGGGGGCCTCTAGAAGGGTCTGGGGGCTATTAGAAGGGTCCGGGAGGGCTCTAGAAGGGTCTGGGGGCTATTAGATGGGTCCTGGGGGGCTCTAGAATGGTCTGGGGGCTTTTAGAAGGGTCCTGGGGGCTCTAGAAAGGTCTGGGGGCATTTTGAAGGGTCCTGGGGTCCTCTAGAAAGGTCTGGGGGCTTTTAGAGGGGTCCTGGGTGCCTATAGAAGGGTCTGGGGGCTTTCAGAAGGGACCTGGGGGCCTCTAGAAGGGTCTGGGGGCTATTAGAAGGGTCCTGGGAGGTGGTAGAATGGTCTGGGGTCTTTTAGATGGGTACTGGGATGCTCTAGAATGGTCTGGGGGCTTTTAGAAGGGTCCTTGGGGGCTCTAGATTGTTCTGGGGGCCTTCAGAAGGGTCCTGGGGTTCTCTAGAAGGGTCTGGGGGCTTTTAGAAGGGTCCTGGGGGTCTCTAGAAGGGTCTGGGGGCTTTTAGAAAGGTCCTGGGGTACTCTAGAAAGTTCTGGGGGCTTTTAGAAGGGTCTGGGTGCTTTTAGAAGGGTCCTGGGTGCATCTAGAAGGGTCTGGGGTCTTTCAAAAGGGTACTGGGGGCCTCTAAAAGCGTCTGGGGACTATTAGAAGGGTCCGGGGGTGGTCTAGAAGGGTCTGGGGGCTATTAGATGGGTCCGGGGGGGCTCTAGAATGGTCTGGGGGCATTTAGAAGGGTCCTGGGGGCTCTAGAAAGGTCAGGGGGCTTTTAGAAGGGTCCTGGGGGCCTCTAGAAGGGTCTGGTGGTTTTTAGAAGGGTCCTGGGGGGCTCTAGAAGGGTCTGAGGACTTTTAGAAGGGTCCTGGGGGCCCCTAGAAGGTTCTGGGGGCTTTTAGAAGGGTCCTGGGTGGCTCTAGAAGGGTCTGGGGGCTTTTAGAACGGTCCTGGGAGGTTTTAGAAGGGTCTGGGTTCTTTTAAAAGAATCCAGGGAGGGTCTAGAAGGGTCTGGGGGCTTTTAGAACGATCCGGGGAGGGTCTAGAAGGGTCTGGGGGCCTTTAGAAGGGTCCTGGGGGGCTCTAGAAGGGTCTGGGGCCTTTGAGAAGGGTCCTTGGGTGGCTCTAGGAGGGTCTGGGGGCTTTTGGAAGGGTCCTGGATGCCTCAAGAAGGGTCTGTGGGCTTTTATAGGGTCCTGGTTGTCTCTAGAAGGGTCTGGGGGCTTTTAGACGGATCCGAGGAGGGTCTAGAAGTGTCTGCGGGCTTTTAGAAGGGTCCTGGGGGGCTCTAGAAGGGTCTGGGGGCTTTTAGAAGGGTCCTGGGGTGCTCTAGAATGGTCTGTGGGCCTTAAGAGGGGCCCTGGGTGCCTCTAGAAGGGTCTGGTGGCTTTTAGACGGGTCATGGGGGGCTCTAGAAGGGTCTGGGTGCTTTTAGAAGGGTCCTGGGGGGCTCTAGAATGGTCTGGAGGCTTTTAGAAGGGTCCTGGGGGGCTCTAGAATGGTCTGGGGTCTTTTGGAAGGATCCGGGGAGGGTCTAGAAGGGTCTGGGTGCCTTTAGAAGGGTCCTGGGAGGATTTAGAAGGGTCTGGGGTCTTTTAGATGGATCCAGGGAGGGACTAGAAGGGTCTGGGGGATTTTAGAAGGGTCCTGGGGGGCTCTAGAAGGGTCTGGGGGCTTTTAGAAGGGTCCTGGGGTGCTCTAGAATGGTCTGTGGGCCTTAAGAGGGGCCCTGGGTGCCTCTAGAAGGGTCTGGTGGCTTTTAGACGGGTCATGGGGGGCTCTAGAAGGGTCTGGGTGCTTTTAGAAGGGTCCTGGGGGGCTCTAGAATGGTCTGGAGGCTTTTAGAAGGGTCCTGGGGGGCTCTAGAATGGTCTGGGGTCTTTTGGAAGGATCCGGGGAGGGTCTAGAAGGGTCTGGGTGCCTTTAGAAGGGTCCTGGGAGGATTTAGAAGGGTCTGGGGTCTTTTAGATGGATCCAGGGAGGGACTAGAAGGGTCTGGGGGATTTTAGAAGGGTCCTTGGGGGCTCTAGAAGGGTCTGGATGCTTTTAGATGGGTCCTGTGGGCTCTAGAAGGGTATGGGGGCTTTAAGAAGGGTCCTGGGAGGCTCTAGAAAAATCTGGGTGCTTTTATAAGTGTCCTGGGCGCCTCTAGAAGGGTCTGGAGATTTCTAGAATGGTCCTGGGGGGCTCTAGAATGTTCTGGGGGCTTTTAGAATGATCCGGGGAGGGTCTAGAAGGGTCTGGGGGACTTTAGAATGGTCCTGGGTGCCTCTAGAAGGGTCTGGGGGCTTTCAGAATGGTCCTGGAGGCCTCTAGAAGGGTCTGGGGGCTATTAGAAGGGTCCGGGGGGGCTCTATAAGCGTCTGAAGGCGATTAGATGGGTCCTGGGGGGTTGTAGAAGGGTCTGGGGTCTTTTAGAAGGGTCCTGGGAGGCTGTAGAAGAGTCTGGGGGCTTTTAGAAGGGTCCTGGGGGCTCTAGAAGGGTCTGGGGGCTCTTAGAAGGATCCTGGTGTGCTCTAGAAGGGACGGGGTGCCTTAAGAGGGGCCATGGGGGCCTCTAGAAGGGTCTGGGTGCTATTGGAAGGGTCCTGGGGGGCTCTAGAAGGGTCTGGGGACTTTGAGAATGGTACTTGGGTGGCTCTAGAAGTATTTGGTCGCTTCTAGAAGGGTCTGGGGGGCTCTAGAAGGGTGTGGGGGCTTTTAGAAGGGTCCTGGGTGTCTCTAGAAGGGTCTGGAGGGTTTTAGAGGGGTCCTGGTGGACTCTAGAAGGGTCTGGAGACTTTTAGAAGGATCCGGGGAGGGTCTAGAAGGGTCTGGGAGCTTTTAGAAGGGTCCTGGAGGGCTCTAAAAGGGTCTGGTGTCATTTAGAAGGGTCCTGGGAGGCTCTAGAAGGGTCTGGGGTCTTTTAGAAGGGTCCTGGGTGCCTCTAGAAGGGTCTGGAGGCTTTTAGAAGGGTCCTGGGGGGCTCTTGAAGGGTCTAGATGCTTTTAGAAGGGTCCTGGGGGCCTCTAGAAGGGTCTGGGGGCTTTTAGAATGGTCCGGGGGGGTTCTAGAAGGGTCTGGGGACTTTTTGAAGGGTCCTGGGGGCCTCTCGAAGGGTCTGGGTTCTTTTAGAAGGGTACTGGGAGCCTCTAGAAGGGTCTGGGGGCTATTAGAAGTGTCCTGGGGGGCTCTAGAAGGGTCTGAGGGCTTGTAGAAGAGTCATGGGGGGCTCTAGAAGCGTCTAGGGGCTTTTAGAAGGGTCCTGGGGGGCTCTAGAATGGTCTGGGGGCTTTTAGAAAGGTCCTGGGAGGCTCTAGAAGGGTCTGGGTTCTTTTAGAAGGGTCCTGGGTGGCTCTAGAATGGTCTTGGGGCTTTTAGAAGGGTCCTGGGGGTCTCTAGAAGGGTCTGGGGGCTTTTAGAAGGGGCCTGGGAGGCTCTAGAAAGGTCAGGGGCTTTTAGAAGGGTCCTGGGATGATCTAGAAGGGTCTGGGTACTTTTAGACGGGTCCTGGGGGGCTCTAGAAGGTTCTGGGTGCTTTCAGAAGGGTCCTGGGGGGCTCTAGAAGGGTCTGGGGGCTTTTAGAACGGTCCTGGGGGGCTCTAGAAGGGTCTGGGTGTTTTTAGATGGGTCCTGGGGGGCTCTAGAAAGTTCTGGGTGCTTTCAGAAGGGTCCTGGGTTCCTCTAGAAGGGTCTGGGGTCTTTTAGAAGGGTCCAGGGGGGCTCTAGAAGGGTCTTGGGGCTTTTAGAAGGGTCCTGGGGTGCTCTAGAAGCGTCTGGGTGTTTTTAGAATGGTCCTGGGATGCTCTAGAAGGGACGGGGGGCCTTAAGAGGGACCCTGGGAGTCTCTAGATGGGTCTGGGGGCTTTTAGAAGGGTCCTGGAGGGCTCTAGAAGGGTCTGGGGTCTTTGAGAAGGGTCTTTGGGTGACTCTAGAAGGGTCTGGGGGCTTTTAGAAGGGTTCTGGTTGCCTCAAGAAGGGTCTGGGTGTTTTTATAGGGTCCTGGGTTTCTCTAGAAGGGTCTGGGGGCTTTTAGAAGGATCCGGGGAGGGTATAGAAGTGTCTGCGGGCTTTTAGAAGGGCCCTGGGGGTCTCTAGAAGGGTCTGGGGGCCTTAAGAGGGGCCCTGGGTGCCTATAGAACGGTCTAGGGGCTTTTAGAAGGGTCCTGGGTGTCTCTAGAAGGGTCTGAGGACTTTTAGAAGGGTCCTGGGAGCCTCTAGAAGGGTCTGGGGCTTTCAGAAGGGTCCTGGGGACCTCTAGAAGAGTCTGGGTGCTAATAGAAGGGTCCTGGGAGGCTTTAGAAGGTCTGGGGTCTTTTGGATGGGTCCTGGTGGGCTCTAGAAGGGTCTTGGGGCTTTTAGAGGGGTCCTGGGCGGCTCTAGAAGGTTCTGGGGGCTTTTAGAAGGGTCCGGGGGGGCTCTAGACGGGTCTGGGTGATTTTAGAAGGGTCTTGGGGGGCTCTAGAAGGGTCTGTGGGCTTTTAGAAGGGTCCTGGGGTGCTCTAGAAGGGACGGGGGTCATTAAGAGGGGCCCTGGGGGCATCTAGAAGTGTCTGGGTGCTTTTAGAAGGGTCCGGGGGGGCTCTAGAAGGGTCTGGGGGCTTTTAGAAGGGTCCTGGGGGGCTCTAGAAGGGTCTGGAGTCTTTGAAAAGGGTCCTTGGGTGGCTCTAGAAGGGTCTGGGTGCTTTTGGAAGCGTCCTGGGTGCCTCAAGAAGGGTCTGGGGGATTTTATAGGGTCCTGGGGGTATCTAGAAGTGTCTGGGGGCTTTTAGAAGGGTCCTGGGGGGCTCTAGTAGGGTCTGGGGACCTCAAGAGGGGCCCAGGGTGCCTCTAGAAAGGTCTGGGGGCTTTTACAATGGTCCTTGGGTGGCTCTTGAAGGGTCTTTAGGCTTTTAGAGGGGTCTTGGGGGGCTCTAGAAGCGTCTGGGGGCTTTTAGAAGGGTAATGGGGGGCTCTAGAAGGGTCTGGGGGCTTTTAGAATGGTCCTGGGGAGCTCTAGAAGGGTCTGGAGGCTTTTAGAGGGGACCTGGGGGGCTCTAGAAGGGTCTGGGGGCTTTTAGAAGGGTCCTGGGGGGCTCTAGAAGGGTCTGGGGGCTTTTAGAAGGGTCCTGGGAGGTTTTAGAAGGGTCTGGGTTCTTTTAGAAGGATACGGGGAGGGTCTAGAAGGGTCTCGGGGATTTTAGAAGGGTCCTGGGGTGCTCTAGATGGGCCTGGAGGCATTTAGATGGGTCCGGGGGGGGCTCTAGAAGGGTCTGGGGGCTTTTAGAAAGTTCCTGGGAGGTTTTAGAAGGGTCTAGGTTCTTTTAGAATGATCCGGGGAGGGACTAGAAGGGTCTGGGTTCTTTTAGAAGGGTCCTGGTGAACTCTAGAAGGGTGTGGGTGCTTTTAGAAGGGTCCTGAGAGGTTCTAGAAAAATCTGGGTGCATTTATAAGGGTCCTAGGGGCCTCTAGAAGGGTCTGGAGGCTTTTAGAAAGGTCCTGGGGGTTCTAGAAGGGTCTGGGGTCTTTTAGATTGATCCGTGGGGGGTCTAGAAGGGTTTGGGTACCTTTAGAAGGGTCCTGGGGGTCTCTAGAAGGGTATGGGGGCTTTTACAAGGTTCCTGGATGCCTCTAGAAGGGTCTGGGAGCTTTCAGAAGGGTCATGGGGGCCTCTATAAGGGTCTGGGGGCTTTTAGAAGGGTCCTGGGAGGTTTTAGAAGGGTCTGGGGTCATTTAGAAGGATCCGGCGAGGATCTAGAAGGGTCTGGGGTCTCTTAGAAGGGTCCTGGGGAGCTCTAGAAGGGTCTGGAGGCTTTTAGAGGGGTCCTGGGGGGCTCTAGTAGGGTCTGGAGTATTTTAGAAGGATCCGGGGAGGATCTAGAAGGGTCTTGGGGCTTTTAGAAGGGTCCTGGTGGGTTTTAGAAGGGTCTTGGGGCTTTTAGAAGGGTCCTGGGAGGCTCTAGAAAAATCTGTGTGCTTTTATAAGGGTCCTGGGGGCCTCTAGAAGGGTCTGGAGACTTTTAGAAGGGTCCTGGGGGGCTCTAGAAGGGTCTGGAGGCTTTTAGAAAGGTCCTGGGGGGCTCTAGAAGGCTCTGGATGCTTTTAGAATGATCCGGGGAGGGTCTAGAAGGGTCTGGGGGCCTTTAGAAGGGTCCAGGGGCGCTCTAGAAGGGTCTGGTAGCTTTTAGAAGGGTCCTGGGAGGCTCTAGAAGGGTCTGGGGGCTTTCAGAAGGGTCCTGCGTGCCTCTAGAAGGGTCTGTGGGCTTTTAGAAGGCTCCTGGGGGCTCTAGAAGGTTCTGGGTGTGTTCAGAAGGGTCCTGGGGGTCTCTAGAAGGGTCTGGTGGCTTTTAGAAGGGTCCTGGGGGCCTCTAGAAGGGTCTGGGGGCTTTTAGAATGGTCCTGGGAGGATCTAGAAGGGTCTGGGGGCTCTTAGAAGGGTCCTGGGGGGCTCTAGAAGGGTCTGGGTAATTTTTGAAGGGTCCTGGGTGCCTCTAGAAGGGTCTGGGGGCTTTCAGAAGGGTACTGGGGGCCTCTAGAAGGGTCTGGGGTCTATTAGAAGGGTCCGGGAGGGCTCTAGAAGGGTCTGGGGGCTATTAGATGGGTCCTGGGGGGCTCTAGAATGGTCTGGGGGATTTTAGAAGGGTCCTGGGGGCTCTAGAAATGTCTGGGGGCATTTTGAAGGGTCCTGGGGTCCTCTAGAAAGGTCTGGGGGCTTTTAGAGGGGTCCTGGGTGCCTATAGAAGGGTCTGGGGGCTTTCAGAAGGGACCTGGGGGCCTCTAGAAGGGTCTGGGGGCTATTAGAAGGGTCCTGGGAGGTGGTAGAATGGTCTGGGGTCTTTTAGATGGGTACTGGGATGCTCTAGAATGGTCTGGGGGCTTTTAGAAGGGTCCTTGGGGGCTCTAGATTGTTCTGGGGGCCTTCAGAAGGGTCCTGGGGTTCTCTAGAAGGGTCTGGGGGCTTTTAGAAGGGTCCTGGGGGTCTCTAGAAGGGTCTGGGGGCTTTTAGAAAGGTCCTGGGGTACTCTAGAAAGTTCTGGGGGCTTTTAGAAGGGTCTGGGTGCTTTTAGAAGGGTCCTGGGTGCATCTAGAAGGGTCTGGGGTCTTTCAAAAGGGTACTGGGGGCCTCTAAAAGCGTCTGGGGACTATTAGAAGGGTCCGGGGGTGGTCTAGAAGGGTCTGGGGGCTATTAGATGGGTCCGGGGGGGCTCTAGAATGGTCTGGGGGCATTTAGAAGGGTCCTGGGGGCTCTAGAAAGGTCAGGGGGCTTTTAGAAGGGTCCTGGGGGCCTCTAGAAGGGTCTGGTGGTTTTTAGAAGGGTCCTGGGGGGCTCTAGAAGGGTCTGAGGACTTTTAGAAGGGTCCTGGGGGCCCCTAGAAGGTTCTGGGGGCTTTTAGAAGGGTCCTGGGTGGCTCTAGAAGGGTCTGGGGGCTTTTAGAACGGTCCTGGGAGGTTTTAGAAGGGTCTGGGTTCTTTTAAAAGAATCCAGGGAGGGTCTAGAAGGGTCTGGGGGCTTTTAGAACGATCCGGGGAGGGTCTAGAAGGGTCTGGGGGCCTTTAGAAGGGTCCTGGGGGGCTCTAGAAGGGTCTGGGGCCTTTGAGAAGGGTCCTTGGGTGGCTCTAGGAGGGTCTGGGGGCTTTTGGAAGGGTCCTGGATGCCTCAAGAAGGGTCTGTGGGCTTTTATAGGGTCCTGGTTGTCTCTAGAAGGGTCTGGGGGCTTTTAGACGGATCCGAGGAGGGTCTAGAAGTGTCTGCGGGCTTTTAGAAGGGTCCTGGGGGGCTCTAGAAGGGTCTGGGGGCTTTTAGAAGGGTCCTGGGGTGCTCTAGAATGGTCTGTGGGCCTTAAGAGGGGCCCTGGGTGCCTCTAGAAGGGTCTGGTGGCTTTTAGACGGGTCATGGGGGGCTCTAGAAGGGTCTGGGTGCTTTTAGAAGGGTCCTGGGGGGCTCTAGAATGGTCTGGAGGCTTTTAGAAGGGTCCTGGGGGGCTCTAGAATGTTCTCGGTTCTTTTGGAAGGATCCGGGGAGGGTCTAGAAGGGTCTGGGTGCCTTTAGAAGGGTCCTGGGAGGATTTAGAAGGGTCTGGGGTCTTTTAGATGGATCCAGGGAGGGACTAGAAGGGTCTGATGGATTTTAGAAGGATCCTTGGGGGCTCTAGAAGGGTCTGGATGCTTTAAATGGGTCCTGTGGGCTCTAGAAGGGTATGGGGGCTTTAAGAAGGGTCCTGGGAGGCTCTAGAAAAATCTGGGTGCTTTTATAAGTGTCCTGGGCGCCTCTAGAAGGGTCTGGAGATTTCTAGAATGGTCCTGGGGGGCTCTAGAATGTTCTGGGGGCTTTTAGAATGATCCGGGGAGGGTCTAGAAGGGTCTGGGGGACTTTAGAATGGTCCTGGGTGCCTCTAGAAGGGTCTGGGGGCTTTCAGAATGGTCCTGGAGGCCTCTAGAAGGGTCTGGGGGCTATTAGAAGGGTCCGGGGGGGCTCTATAAGCGTCTGAAGGCGATTAGATGGGTCCTGGGGGGGGTTGTAGAAGGGTCTGGGGTCTTTTAGAAGGGTCCTGAGAGGCTTTAGAAGGGTCTGGGGGCTTTTAGAAGGATCCTGGTGTGCTCTAGAAGGGACGGGGTGCCTTAAGAGGGGCCATGGGGGCCTCTAGAAGGGTCTGGGTGCTATTGGAAGGGTCCTGGGGGGCTCTAGAAGGGTCTGGGGTCTTTGAGAATGGTACTTGGGTGGCTCTAGAAGTATCTGGTCGCTTCTAGAAGGGTCTGGGGGGCTCTAGAAGGGTCTGGGGGCTATTAGATTGGTCCTGGGGGGCTCTAGAAGGGTCTGGGGGCTTTTAGAAGGGTCCTGGGTGTCTCTAGAAGGGTCTGGAGGGTTTTAGAGGGGTCCTGAGGGGCTCTAGAAGGGTCTGGGGACTTTTAGAAGGATCCGGGGAGGGTCTAGAAGGGTCTGGGAACTTTTAGAAGGGTCCTGGGAGCCTCTAGAAGGGTCTGGTGACTTTTAGAAGGGTCCTGGGTGCCTCTAGAAGGGTCTGGGGGCTTTTAGAAGGGTCCTGGGGGGCTCTAGAAGGGTCTAGATGCTTTTAGAAGGGTCCTGGGGGCCTCTAGAAGGGTCTGGGGGCTTTTAGAATGGTCCGGGGGGGCTCTAGAAGGGTCTGGGGACTTTTTGATGGGTCCTGGGGGCCTCTCGAAGGGTCTGGGTTCTTTTAGAAGGGTACTGGGAGCCTCTAGAAGGGTCTGGGGGCTATGAGAAGGGTCCTGGGTGGGTTTGAAGGGTCTGAGGGCTTGTAGAAGAGTCATGGGTGGCTCTAGAAGCGTCTGGGGGCTTTTAGAAGGGTCCTGGGGGGCTCTAGAATGGTCTGGGGGCTTTTAGAAAGGTCCTGGGAGGCTCTAGAAGGGTCTAGGTTCTTTTATAAGGGTCCTGGGTGGCTCTAGAATGGTCTTGGGGCTTTTAGAACGGTCCTGGGGGTCTCTAGAAGGGTCTGGGGGCTTTTAGAAGGGTCCTGGGAGGCTCTAGAAAGGTCAGGGGCTTTTAGAAGGTTCCTGGGATGATCTAGAAGGGTCTGGGTACTTTTAGACGGGTCCTGGGGGTCTCTAGAAGGGTCTGGGGGCTTTTAGAAGGGTCCTGGGAGGCTCTAGAAAGGTCAGGGGCTTTTAGAAGGGTCCTGGGAGGCTCTAGAAGGGTCTGGGGGCTTTTAGAACGGTCCTGGGGGGCTCTAGAAGGGTCTGGGTGTTTTTAGATGGGTCCTGGGGGGCTCTAGAAGGTTCTGGGTGCTTTCAGAAGGGTCCTGGGTTGCTCTAGAAGGGTCTGGGGTCATTTAGAAGGGTCCAGGGGGGCTCTAGAAATGTCTTGGGGCATTTAGAAAGGTCCTGGGGGGCTGTAGAAGAGTCTGGGGGCTTTGAGAAGGGTCCTGGGGGCTTCTAGAAGGGTCTGGGGGCTTTGAGAAGGGTCCTGGGGGGCTCTAGAATGGTCTGTGGGCTTTTAGAAGGGTCCTGTGGGTGTCTAGAATTGTCTGGGGTCTTTTAGAAGGGTCCTGGGGGTCTCTAGAAGGGTCTGGGGGCTTTTAGAAGGGTCTTGGGAGGCTCTAGAATGGTCAGGTGATTTTAGAAGGGTCCTGGGATGCTGTAGAAGGGTCTGGGTACATTTAGACGGGTCCTGGGGGGCTCTAGAAGGTTCTGGGTGCTTTCAGAAGGGTCCTGGGGGTCTCTAGAAGGGTCTGCGTGCTTTTAGAAGGGTCCTGGGGGGCTCTAGAAGGGTCTGGGTGTTTTTAGAAGTGTCCTGGTGTGCTCTAGAAGGTTGTGGGTGCTTTCAGAAGGGTCCTGGGGGCCTCTAGAAACGTCTGGGGTCTTTTAGAAGGGTCCAGGGGGGCTCTAGAATGGTCTTGGGGCTTTTAGAAGGGTCCTGGGGTGCTCTAGAAGGGTCTGGGTGTTTTTAGAATGGTCCTGGGGTGCTCTAGAAGGGACGGGGGGCCTTAAGAGGGACCCTGGGGGTCTCTAGATGGGTCTGGGGGCTTTTAGAAGGGTCCTGGAGGGCTCTAGAAGGGTCTGGGGTCTTTGAGAAGGGTCCTTGGGTGACTCTAGATGGGTCTGGGGGCTTTTAGAAGGGTCCTGGTTGCCTCAAGAAGGGTCTGGGTGTTTTTATAGGGTTCTGGGTTTCTCTAGAAGGGTCTGGGGGCTTTTAGAATGATCCGGGGAGGGTATAGAAGTGTCTGCGGGCTTTTAGAAGGGCCCTGGGGGTCTCTAGAAGGGTCTGGGGGCCTTAAGAGGGGCCCTGGGTGCCTCTAGAACGGTCTAGGGGCTTTTAGAAGGGTCCTGGGTGTCTCTAGAAGGGTCTGGGGGCTATTACAAGGGTCCTGGAGGGCTCTATAAGGGTCTGGGGGCTTGTAGAAGTGTCCTGGGGGGCTCTAGAAGGTTCTGGGTGCTTTCAGAAGGGTCCTGGGGGTCTCTAGAAGGGTCTGGGGGCTTTTAGAAGGGTCCTGGGGGGCTCTAGAAGGGTCTGGGTGTTTTTAGAAGTGTCCTGGGGGGCTCTAGAAGGTTGTGGGTGCTTTCAGAAGGGTCCTGGGGGCCTCTAGAAAGGTCTGGGGTCTTTTAGAAGGGTCCAGGGGGGCTCTAGAATGGTCTTGGGGCTTTTAGAAGGGTCCTGGCTGCTCTAGAAGGGTCTGGGTGTTTTTAGAATGGTCCTGGGGTGCTCTAGAAGGGACTGGGGTCCTTAAGAGGGACCCTGGGGTTCTCTAGATGGGTCTGGGGGCTTTTAGAAGGGTCCTGGAGGGCTCTAGAAGGGTCTGGGGTATTTGAGAAGGGTCCTTGGGTGACTCTAGAAGGGTCTGGGGGCTTTTAGAAGGGTCCTGGTTGCCTCAAGAAGGGTCTGGGTGTTTTTATAGGGTCCTGGGTTTCTCTAGAAGGGTCTGGGGGCTTTTAGAAGGATCCGGGGAGGGTATAGAAATGTCTGCGGGCTTTTACAAGGGCCCTGGGGGTCTCTAGAAGGGTCTGGGGGCCTTAAGAGGGGCCCTGGGTGCCTCTAGAACGGTCTAGGGGCTTTTAGAAGGGTCCTGGGTGTCTCTAGAAGGGTCTGGGGGCTATTACAAGGGTCCGGGAGGGCTCTAGAAGGGTCTGGGGTCTTGTAGAAGTGTCCTGGGGGGCTCTAGAAGGGTCTGGGGGCTTTTAGAAGGGTCCTGGGGGCCTCTAGAAGGGTCTGGGGGCTTTTAGAAGGGTCCTGGAGGGCTCTAGAAGGGTCTGGGGTCTTTGAGAAGGGTCCTTGGTTGGCTCTAGAAGAGTCTGGGTGCTTTTGGAAGGGTCCTGGTTACCTCAAGAAGGGTCTGGGACGCTTTTATAGGGTCCTGGGATTTTCTAGAAGTGTCTGGATTTTAGAAGGGTCCTGGGGGTCTCTAGAAGGGTCTGGGTGCTTTTAGAAGCGTCCTGGGGTGCTCTAAAAGGGTCTGGGGGCCTTAAGTGGGGACCTGGGTGCCTCTAGAAGGGTCTGGGGGCTTTTAGAAGGGTCTTGGGGGGCTCTAGAAGGGTCTGGGGGCTTTTAGAAAGGTCCTGGTAGGCTCTAGATGGGTCTGGGGTCTTTGAGAAGGGTCCTTAGGTGGCTCTAGAAGGGTCTGGGTGCTTTTGGAAGCGTCCTGGTTGCCTCAAGAGGGGTCTGGGGTATTTTATAGGGTCCTAGGGTTCTCTAGATGGGTCTGGGGGCTTTTAGAAGGATCCAGGGAGGGTCTAGAAGGGTCTGGGGGCTTTTAGAAGGGTCCTGGGGGTCTCTAGAAGGGTCTGGGGGCTTTTAGAAGGGTCCTGGGGTGCTCTAAAAGGGTCTGGGGGCCTTAAGTGGGGACCTGGGTGCCTCTAGAAGGGTCTGGGGGCTTTTAGAAGGGTCCTGGGGGGCTCTAGAAGGGTCTGGGGGCTTTTAGAAGGGTCCTGGGGGGCTCTAGAAGGGTCTGGGGGCTTTCAGAGTGTCCTGGGGTCCTCTAGAAGGGTCTGGGGTCTTTTAGAAGGGTCCAGGGGGCTCTAGAAGGGTTTTGGGGCTTTTAGAAGGGTCCTGGGGTGTTCTAGAAGGGACGGGGGGCCTTAATATGGGCCCTGGGGGCCTCTAGGTGGGTCTGGGGGCTTTTAGAAAGGTCCTGGAGGGCTCTAGAAGGGTCTGGGGTCTTTGAGAAGGGCTCTTGGGTGGCTCTAGAAGGGTCTGGGTGCTTTCGGAAGGGTCCTGGTTGCCTCAAGAAGGGTCTGGGTGCTTTTATAGGGTCCTGGGGGGCTCTAGAATGGTCTGGGGGCTTTTAGAAGGATCCGGGGAGGGTATAGAAGTGTCTGCGGGCTTTTAGAAGGGTCCTGGGGGGGGCTCTAGAAGGGTCTGGTGGCTTTTAGAAGGGTCCTGGTGGGCTCTAGAAGGGTCTGGGGGCTTTTAGAGAGGTCCTGGGGGGCTCTAGAAGGGTCTGGGTGCTTTTAGAAGGGTCCTGGAATCCTCTAGAACGGTCTGGGGGCTTTTAGACTGATCCTGGGAGGCTCTATAAGGGTCTGGGGGCTTTTAGAACGGTCCTGGGAGGCTCTAGAAGGGTATGGAGGCTTTTAGAAGGGTCCTGGGGGGCTCTAGAAGGGTCTGGGGGCTTTTAGAAGGATCCCGGGAGTTTCTAGAAGGGTCTGGGGGCTTTAGAAGGGCCCTGGGGGGCTCTAGAAGGGTCTGGGGTCTTTTAGATGGGTCCTGGGGGGCTCTAGAAGGGTCTGGGGTCTTTTAGAAGGGTCCTGGGGGCCTCTAGAAGGGTCTGGAAACTTTTAGAAGGGTCCTGGGAGGCTCTAGAAGAGTCTGGGTGCTTCTAGAATGATCCGGGGACGGTCTGGAAGGGTCTGGGGGCTTTTAGAAGGATCCTAGGGGGCTCTAGAAGGGTCTGGGGGCTTTTAGAAGGGTCCTGGGAGGCTCTAGAAGGGTCTGGGGGCTAATAGATGGGTCCTGGGAGGCTCTAGAAGGGTCTGGGGTCTTTTAGAAGGGTCGTGGATGCCTCTAGAAGGGTCTGGAGGCTTTTAGAAGGGTCCTGGAGGCCTCTAGAAAGGTCTGGGGTCTTTTAGAAGGGTCCGGGGGGGCTCTAGAAGGGTCTGGGGGCTTTTAGAAGGGTCCGGGGGGGCTCTAGAAGGGTCTGGTGGCTTTTAAAAGGGTCCTGGGTGCATCTAGAAGGGTCTGGGTGCTATTAGTAGGGTCCTGGGGGGCTCTAGAAGGTTCTGGGTGTTTTTAGAAGGGTCCTGGGGGGCTCTAGAAGGGTCTGGGGTCATTTAGAATGGTCCTGGGGTGCTCTAGAAGGGACGGGGTGCCTTAAGAGGGGCCCTGGGGGCCTCTAGATGGGTCTGGGGGCTTTTGGAAGGGTCCTGGATGCCTCAAGAAAGGTCTGAGGGCTTTTATAGGGTCCTGGGGTTCTCTAGAAGGGTCTGAGGGCTTTTAGAAGGGTCCTGGGTTTTTCTAGAATGGTCTGGGGGCCTTAAGAGGGGCCCTGGGTGCCTCTAGAAGGGTCTGGTGGCTTTAAGAAAGCTCCTGGGGGCCTCTAGAAGGGTCTGGGGGCTTTAGAAGGGTCCTGGGGGCCTCTTGAAGGGTCTTTGGGCTTTAGAAGGGTCCTGGGGGCCTCTTGAAGGGTCTGAGGGCTTTTAGATGGGTCCTGGGAGGCTCTAGAATGGTCTGGGGGCTTTTAGAAGGGCCCTAAAAGGCTCTAAAGGGTCTGGGGCCTTTGTACTCACCTGCAGGGAGACACCAGGATCAAGCAGGTGGGTTTCCCAGGCCCGGCTCATCCTTTGCACTCCGGGTGTGCTGACCCCTGCGAATTCCCCAAATGTGCAAAATTAAAATTTTTGCTCTAGAAGCACCCAGACCCTTCTAGAGCCCCCCAGGAACCTTCTAAAAGCACCCAGACACGTCTAGAGCCCCCAGGAACATTCTAAAATCCCCCAGCCCCTTTTAGATCCCCCAGTGTGCTTCTCAAAGCCCCCGGACTTTCTAGAGCCCCCCAAAACCTTATAAAGGCCCCCAAAATCTTATAAAGCCCCCCAGGCCCTACTAAACCCCCTTAGGACCATTCTACAATACCCTAGACCCTTCTAGAGCCACCGAGGACCATTCTAAAAGGCCCCAGACCCTTCCGGAGCACCTTAGGAACCTTTTTAGAGACCCTAGAACCTTTTAGATCCTTCAAGGACTCTTCTAAAAGCCCCCAGATACTTCTAGGGGTTAGAGTTAGGGTTAGAGTTAGGATTAGGGTTAGGGTTAGGGTTAGGGTTAGGGTTAGGGTTAGGGTAAGGGTTAGGGTTAGGGTTAGGGTTAGGGTTAGGGTTAGGGTTAGGGTTAGGGTAAGGGTTAGGGTTAGGGTTAGGGTTAGGGTTAGGTTTAGAGTTAGGGTTAGGGTTAGGGTTAGGGTTAGGGTTAGGGTAAGGGTTAGGGTTAGGGTTAGGGTTAGGGTTAGGGTTAGGGTTAGGGTTAGGGTAAGGGTTAGGGTTAGGGTTAGGGTTAGGTTTAGAGTTAGGGTTAGGGTTAGGGTTAGGGTTAGGGTTAGGGTTAGCGTTAGGGTTAGGGTTAGGGTTAGGGTTAGGGTTAGGGTTAGGGTTAGGGTTAGGGTTA
>JAUNZM010002687.1:0-27994 GCA_033459285.1 Clamator glandarius | reverse complement strand
CTTCTAGAGGACCCCAGGACCCTTCTAAAAGCCCCCAGACCATTCCAGAGCACCCCAGGACCCTTCTAAAAGCCCCCAGACCCTTCTAGAGCCACCCAGGACCCTTCTAAAAGCCCCCAGACCCTTCTAGAGGACACCAGGACCATTCTGAAAGCCAGCAGAACATTCCAGAGTCACCCAGGACCCTTCTAAATGCACCCAGACCCTTCTAGAGCCACCCAGGACCCTTCTAAAAGCCCCCAGACCCTTCTAGAGACCACCAGGACCCTTCTGAAATCCCCCAGAACCTTCTAGAGCCCTCCAGGACCATTCTAAAAGCCCCCAGACCCTTCTAGAGAATCCGAGGACCCTTCTAAAATTCCCCAGACCCTTCTAGAGCACCCCAGGACACATCTAAAAGCACCCAGACCCTTCTAGAGCCCCCCCGGACCCTTCTAAAAGCCCCCAGACCCTTCTAGAGCCACCCAGGACCCTTCTAAAAGCACCCAGAACCTTCTAGAGCCCCCCAGGACCCTTCTACAAGCCCCCAGACCCTTCTAGAGCATACCAGGACCCTTCTAAAAGCACCCAGACCCATCTAGAGCCTCCCAGGACCCTTCTAAAAGGCCCCAGACCCTTCTAGAGACACCCAGGACCCTTCTGAAAGCCCCTAGACCCTTCTAGAGGACCCCAGGACCCTTCTAAAAGCCCCCAGACCATTCCAGAGCACCCCAGGACCCTTCTAAAAGCCCCCAGACCCTTCTAGAGCCACCCAGGACCCTTCTAAAAGCCCCCAGACCCTTCTAGAGGACACCAGGACCATTCTGAAAGCCAGCAGAACATTCCAGAGTCACCCAGGACCCTTCTAAATGCACCCAGACCCTTCTAGAGCCACCCAGGACCCTTCTAAAAGCCCCCAGACCCTTCTAGAGACCACCAGGACCCTTCTGAAATCCCCCAGAACCTTCTAGAGCCCTCCAGGACCATTCTAAAAGCCCCCAGACCCTTCTAGAGAATCCGAGGACCCTTCTAAAATTCCCCCAGACCCTTCTAGAGCACCCCAGGACACATCTAAAAGCACCCAGACCCTTCTAGAGCCCCCCCGGACCCTTCTAAAAGCCCCCAGACCCTTCTAGAGCCCCCCCGGACCCTTCTAAAAGCACCCAGACCCTTCTAGAGCCACCCAGGACCATTCTAAAAGCACCCAGACCATTCTAGAGCCCCCCAGGACCCTTCTAAATGCCCCCAGACCCATCTAGAGCCACCCAGGACCATTCTAAAAGCCCCCAGACCATTCTAGAGCCCCCCAGGACCCTTCTAAAAGCCCCCAGACCCTTCTAGAGACCCCCAGGACCCTTCTGAAAGCCCCCAGAACATTCTAGAGCCCCCCAGGACCCTTCTAAAAGCCCCCAGACCTTTCTAGAGCATCCGAGGACCCTTCTAAAAGCACCCAGACCCTTTTAGAGCCTACCAGGACCCTTCTAAAAGCCCCCAGACCCTTCTAGAGGCCCCTAGGACCCTTCTAAAAGCCCCCAGAACCCTCTAGAGCCACCCAGGACTCTTTTAAAAGCCCCCAGACCCTTCTAGAGCCTACCAGGACCCTTCTAAAAGCACCCAGACCCTTCTAGACCCCCTCAGGACCATTCTAAAGGCCCCCAGACCTTTCTAGACCCTCCCCGGATCCTTCTAAATGAACCCAGACCCTTCTAGGGCCCCCCAGAACCCCTCTAAAAGCCTCCAGACCCTTGTAGAGCCCCCCAGGACCCTTCTAAATGCCCACAGACCCTGCAAGAGGCACCCAGGGCCCCTCTTAAGTAACCCCGTCCCTTCTAGAGCAAACCAGGACCCTTCTAAAAGTCCCCAGACCCTTCTAGAGCACCCCAGGACCCTTCTAAAAGCCCCCAGACCCTTCTAGAGCCCCCCCGGACCCTTCTAAAAGACCCCAGACCCTTCTAGAGGACCCCAGGACCCTTCTGAAAGCCAGCAGAACATTCTAGAATCACCCAGGACCCTTCTAAAGGCACCCAGACCCTTCTAGAGCTCCCCAGGACCCTTCTAAAAGCGCCCATACGCTTCTAGAGACCCCCAGGACCCTTCTGAAAGCCCCCAGAACATTCTAGAGCCCCAGAGGACCCTTCTAAAAGCACCCAGACCCTTCTAGAGCATCCCAGGACCCTTCTAAAATTCCCCAGACCCTTCTAGAGCACCCCAGGACACTTCTAAAAGCCCCAAGACCCTTCTAGAGCCCCCCCGGACCCTTCTAAAAGCCCCCAGACCCTTCTAGAGCCACCCAGGACCCTTCTAAAAGCCCCCAGACCCTTCTAGAGACACCCAGGACCCATCTGAAAGCCCCCAGACCCTTCTAGAGCCACCCAGGACCAGTCTAAAAGCCCCCAGACCCTTCTAGAGCCTCCCAGGACCCTTCTAAAAGCCCCCAGACCCTTCTAGAGCATCCCAGGACCCTTTTAAAAGCACCTAGACCCTTCTAGAGCCCCCCAGAACCCTTCTAAAAGCCCCTAGACCCTTCTAGAGCCCACCAGGACCCTTCTAAATGCCCCCAGACCCTTCAAGAGGCACCCAGGGCCCATCTTAAGTAACCCCGTCCCTTCTAGAGCACCCCAGGACCCTTCTTAAAGACCTCAGACCCTTCTAGATCCTCCCAGGACCCTTCTAAAAGCCCCCAGACCATTCTAGAGCACCCCAGGACCCTTCTAAAAGCCCCAAGACCCTTCTAGAGCCACCCAGGACCCTTCTAAAAGCCCCCAGACCCTTCTAGATGACACCAGGACCCTTCTGAAAGCCAGCAGAACATTCTAGAGTCACCCAGGACATTTCTAAAGGCACCCAGACCCTTCTAGAGCCCCCCAGGATCCTTCAAAAAGCACCCAGACCCTTCTAGAGACCCCCAGGTCCCTTCTGAAATCCCCCAGAACCTTCTAGAGCCCTCCAGGACCATTCTAAAAGCCCCCAGACCCTTCTAGAGAATCCGAGGACCCTTCTAAAATTACCCAGACCCTTCTAGAGCCCCCCCGGACCCTTCTAAAAGCACCCAGACCCTTCTAGAGCCACCCAGGACCAGTCTAAAACCCCCCAGACCATTCTAGAGCCCCCCCAGGACCCTTCTAAAAGCCCCCAGACCATTCTAGAGCACCCCAGGACCCTTCTAAAAGCACCCAGACCCTTCTAGAGCAACCCAGGACCCTTCTAAAAGCCCCCAGACCCTTCTAGAGGACCCCAGGACCTTTCTGAAAGCCAGCAGAACATTCTAGAGTCACCCAGGACCCTTCTAAAGGCACCCAGACCCTTCTAGAGCACCCCAGGACCCTTCTAAAAGCCCCCAGACCCTTCTAAAAACCCCCAGGACCCTTCTGAAATCCCCCAGATCCTTCTAGAGCCCTCCAGGACCATTCTAAAAGCCCCCAGACCCTTCTAGAGCATCCGAGGACCCTTCTAAAATTCCCCAGACCCTTCTAGAGCCCCCCCGGACCCTTCTAAAAGCACCCAGACCCTTCTAGAGCCACCCAGGACCATTCTAAAAGCACCCAGACCATTCTAGAGCCCCCCAGGACCCTTCTAAATGCCCCCAGACCCATCTAGAGCCACCCAGGACCATTCTAAAAGCCCCCAGACCATTCTAGAGCCCCCCAGGACCCTTCTAAAAGCCCCCAGACCCTTCTAGAGACCCCCAGGACCCTTCTGAAAGCCCCCAGAACATTCTAGAGCCCCCCAGGACCCTTCTAAAAGCCCCCAGACCTTTCTAGAGCATCCGAGGACCCTTCTAAAAGCACCCAGACCCTTTTAGAGCCTACCAGGACCCTTCTAAAAGCCCCCAGACCCTTCTAGAGGCCCCTAGGACCCTTCTAAAAGCCCCCAGAACCCTCTAGAGCCACCCAGGACTCTTTTAAAAGCCCCCAGACCCTTCTAGAGCCTACCAGGACCCTTCTAAAAGCACCCAGACCCTTCTAGACCCCCTCAGGACCATTCTAAAGGCCCCCAGACCTTTCTAGACCCTCCCCGGATCCTTCTAAATGAACCCAGACCCTTCTAGGGCCCCCCAGAACCCCTCTAAAAGCCTCCAGACCCTTGTAGAGCCCCCAGGACCCTTCTAAATGCCCACAGACCCTGCAAGAGGCAACCAGGGCCCCTCTTAAGTAACCCCGTCCCTTCTAGAGCAAACCAGGACCCTTCTAAAAGTCCCCAGACCCTTCTAGAGCACCCCAGGACCCTTCTAAAAGCCCCCAGACCCTTCTAGAGCCCCCCCGGACCCTTCTAAAAGACCCCAGACCCTTCTAGAGGACCCCAGGACCCTTCTGAAAGCCAGCAGAACATTCTAGAATCACCCAGGACCCTTCTAAAGGCACCCAGACCCTTCTAGAGCTCCCCAGGACCCTTCTAAAAGCGCCCATACGCTTCTAGAGCCCCCCAGGACCCTTCTAAATGCCCCCAGACCCATCTAGAGCCACCCAGGACCATTCTAAAAGCCCCCAGACCATTCTAGAGCCCCCAGGACCCTTCTAAAAGCCCCCAGACCCTTCTAGAGACCCCCAGGACCCTTCTGAAAGCCCCCAGAACATTCTAGAGCCCCCAGGACCCTTCTAAAAGCCCCCAGACCTTTCTAGAGCATCCGAGGACCCTTCTAAAAGCACCCAGACCCTTTTAGAGCCTACCAGGACCCTTCTAAAAGCCCCAGACCCTTCTAGAGGCCCCTAGGACCCTTCTAAAAGCCCCCAGAACCCTCTAGAGCCACCCAGGACTCTTTTAAAAGCCCCCAGACCCTTCTAGAGCCTACCAGGACCCTTCTAAAAGCACCCAGACACTTCTAGACCCCCTCAGGACCATTCTAAAGGCCCCAGACCTTTCTAGACCCTCCCCGGATCCTTCTAAATGAACCCAGACCCTTCTAGGGCCCCCCAGAACCCCTCTAAAAGCCTCCAGACCCTTGTAGAGCCCCCCAGGACCCTTCTAAATGCCCACAGACCCTGCAAGAGGCAACCAGGGCCCCTCTTAAGTAACCCCGTCCCTTCTAGAGCAAGCCAGGACCCTTCTAAAAGTCCCCAGACCCTTCTAGAGCACCCCAGGACCCTTCTAAAAGCCCCCAGACCCTTCTAGAGCCCCCCCGGACCCTTCTAAAAGACCCCAGACCTTCTAGAGGACCCCAGGACCCTTCTGAAAGCCAGCAGAACATTCTAGAATCACCCAGGACCCTTCTAAAGGCACCCAGACCCTTCTAGAGCTCCCCAGGACCCTTCTAAAAGCGCCCATACGCTTCTAGAGACCCCCAGGACCCTTCTGAAAGCCCCCAGAACATTCTAGAGCCCCAGAGGACCCTTCTAAAAGCACCCAGACCCTTCTAGAGCATCCCAGGACCCTTCTAAAATTCCCCAGACCCTTCTAGAGCACCCCAGGACACTTCTAAAAGCCCCAAGACCCTTCTAGAGCCCCCCCGGACCCTTCTAAAAGCCCCCAGACCCTTCTAGAGCCACCCAGGACCCTTCTAAAAGCCCCCAGACCCTTCTAGAGACACCCAGGACCCATCTGAAAGCCCCCAGACCCTTCTAGAGCCACCCAGGACCAGTCTAAAAGCCCCCAGACCCTTCTAGAGCCTCCCAGGACCCTTCTAAAAGCCCCCAGACCATTCTAGAGCACCCCAGGACCCTTCTAAAAGCCCCCAGACCCTTCTAGAGCCACCCAGGACCCTTCTAAAAGCCCCCAGACCCTTCTAGAGGACACCCTGACCCTTCTGAAAGCCAGCAGAACATTCTAGAGTCACCCAGGACCTTTCTAAAGGCACCCAAACCCTTCTAGAGCCCCCCAGGACCCTTCTAAAAGCCCCCAGACCCTTCTAGAGACCCCCAGGACCCTTCTGAAATCTCCCAGAACCTTCTAGAGCCCTCCAGGACCATTCTAAAAGAACCCAGACCCTTCTAGAGAATCCGAGGACCCTTCTAAAATTCCCCAGACCCTTCTAGAGCCGCCCCGGACCCTTCTAAAAGCCCCCAGACCCTCCTAGAGCCACCCAGGACCATTCTAAAAGCACCCAGACCATTCTAGAGCCCCCCAGGACCCTTCTAAAAGCCCCCAGACCCTTCTAGAGCCCCCCAGGACCCTTCTGAAAGCCCCCAGAACATTCTAGAGCCCCCAGGACCCTTCTAAAAGCCCCCAGACCTTTCTAGAGCATCCGAGGACCCTTCTAAAAGCACCCAGACTCTTTTGGAGCATCCCAGGACCCTTCTAAAAGCCCCCAGACCCTTCTAGAGGCCCCTAGGACCCTTCTAAAACCCCCAGAACCCTCTAGAGCCACCCAGGACTCTTCTAAATGCCCAAAGACCCTTCTAGAGCCTACCAGGACCCTTCTAAAAGCACCCAGACCCTTCTAGAGCCCCTCAGGACCATTCTAAAGGCACCCAGACCTTTCTAGACCCTCCCCGGATCCTTCTAAAAATGAACCCAGACCCTTCTAGGGCCCCCCAGAACCCCTCTAAAAGCCTCCAGACCCTTGTAGAGCCCCCCAAGACCCTTCTAAATGCACCCAGACCCTTCAAGAGGCACCCAGGGCCCATCTTAAGTAACCCCGTCCCTTCTAGAGCACCCCAGGACCCTTCTAAAAGTCCCCAGACCCTTCTAGAGCACCCCAGGACCCTTCTAAAAGCCCCCAGACCCTTCTAGAGCCCCCCCGGACCCTTCTAAAAGACCCCAGACCCTTCTAGAGAACCCCAGGACCCTTCTGAAAGCCAGCAGAACATTCTAGAATCACCCAGGACCCTTCTAAAGGCACCCAGACCCTTCTAGAGCCCCCCAGGACCCTTCTAAAAGCGCCCAGACGCTTCTAGAGACCCCCAGTACCCTTCTGAAATCCCCAGAACATTCTAGAGCCCTAGAGGACACTTCTATAAGCACCCAGACCCTTCTAGAGGCCCCTAGGACCCTTCTAAAAGCCCCCAGAACCCTCTAGAGCCACCCAGGACTCTTCTAAAAGCCCCCAGACCCTTCTAGAGCCTACCAGGACCCTTCTAAAAGCACCCAGACCCTTCTAGAGCCCCTCAGGACCATTCTAAAGGCCCCCAGACCTTTCTAAACTTTCCCCGGATCCTTCTAAATGAACCCAGACCCTTCTAGGGCCCCCCAGAACCCCTCTAAAAGCATCCAGACCCTTGTAGAGCCCCCCAGGACCCTTCTAAATGCCCACAGACCCTGCAAGAGGCACCCAGGGCCCCTCTTAAGTAACCCCGTCCCTTCTACAGCAACCCAGGACCCTTCTAAAAGTCCCCAGACCCTTCTAGAGCACCCCAGGACCCTTCTAAAAGCCCCCAGACCCTTCTAGAGCCCCCCCGGACCCTTCTAAAAGACCCCAGACCCTTCTAGAGGACCCCAGGACCCTTCTGAAAGCCAGCAGAACATTCTAGAATCACCCAGGACCCTTCTAAAGGCACCCAGACCCTTCTAGAGCTCCCCAGGACCCTTCTAAAAGCGCCCAGACGCTTCTAGAGACCCCCAGGACCCTTCTGAAAGCCCCCAGAACATTCTAGAGCCCCAGAGGACCCTTCTAAAAGCACCCAGACCCTTCTAGAGCATCCGAGGACCCTTCTAAAATTCCCCAGACCCTTCTAGAGCACCCCAGGACACTTCTAAAAGCCCCCAGACCCTTCTAGAGCACCCCCGGACCCTTCTAAAAGCCCCCAGACCCTTCTAGAGCCACCCAGGACCCTTCTAAAAGCACCCAGACCCATCTAGAGCCTCCCAGGACCCTTCTAAAAGCCCCCAGACCCTTCTAGAGACACCCAGGACCCCTCTGAAAGCCCCCAGACCCTTCTAGAGCCACCCAGGACCTTTCTAAAAGCGCCCCCAGACCCTTCTAGAGCCTCCCAGGACCCTTCTAAAAGCCCCCAGACCATTCTAGAGCACCCCAGGACCCTTCTAAAAGCCCCCAGACCCTTCTAGAGCCACCCAGGACCCTTCTAAAAGCCCCCAGACCCTTCTAGAGGACACCCTGACCCTTCTGAAAGCCAGCAGAACATTCTAGAGTCACCCAGGACCTTTCTAAAGGCACAAAGACCCTTCTAGAGCCCCCCAGGACCCTTCTAAAAGCCCCCAGACCCTTCTAGAGACCCCCAGGACCCTTCTGAAATCTCCCAGAACCTTCTAGAGCCCTCCAGGACCATTCTAAAAGAACCCAGACCCTTCTAGAGAATCCGAGGACCCTTCTAAAATTCCCCAGACCCTTCTAGAGCCACCCAGGACCATTCTAAAAGCACCCAGACCATTCTAGAGCCCCCCAGGACCCTTCTAAAAGCCCCCAGACCCTTCTAGATACCCCCAGGACCCTTCTGAAAGCCCCCAGAACATTCTAGAGCCCCCCAGGACCCTTCTAAAAGCCCCCAGACCTTTCTAGAGCATCCGAGGACCCTTCTAAAAGCACCCAGACCCTTTTAGAGCATCCCAGGACCCTTCTAAAAGCCCCCAGACCCTTCTAGAGGCCCCTAGGACCCTTCTAAAAGCCCCCAGAACCCTCTAGAGCCACCCAGGACTCTTCTAAAAGCCCAAAGACCCTTCTAGAGCCTACCAGGACCCTTCTAAAAGCACCCAGACCCTTCTAGAGCCCCTCAGGACCATTCTAAATGCCCCCAGACCTTTCTAGACCCTCCCCGGATCCTTCTAAATGAACCCAGACCCTTCTAGGGCCCCCAGAACCCCTCTAAAAGCCTCCAGACCCTTGTAGAGCCCCCCAGGACCCTTCTAAATGCACCCAGACCCTTCAAGAGGCACCCAGGGCCCATCTTAAGTAACCCCGTCCCTTCTAGAGCACCCCAGGACCCTTCTAAAAGTCCCCAGACCCTTCTAGAGCACCCCAGGACCCTTCTAAAAGCCCCCAGACCCTTCTAGAGCCCCCCCGGACCCTTCTAAAAGACCCCAGACCCTTCTAGAGGACCCCAGGACCCTTCTGAAAGCCAGCAGAACATTCTAGAATCACCCAGGACCCTTCTAAAGGCACCCAGACCCTTCTAGAGCCCCCCAGGACCCTTCTAAAAGCGCCCAGACGCTTCTAGAGACCCCCAGTACCCTTCTGAAAGCACCCAGAACATTCTAGAGCCATAGAGGACCCTTCTAAAAGCACCCAGACCCTTCTAGAGCATCCGAGGACCCTTCTAAAATTCCCCAGACCCTTCTAGAGCACCCCAGGACAGGTCTAAAAGCCCCCAGACCCTTCTAGAGCCCCCCCGGACCCTTCTAAAAGCCCCCAGACCCTTCTAGAGCCACCCAGGACCCTTCTACAAGCCCCCAGACCCTTCTAGAGCATCCCAGGACCCTTCTAAAAGCCCCCAGACCCTTCTAGAGCCTACCAGGACCCTTCTAAAAGCACCCAGACCCTTCTAGAGCCCCTCAGGACCATTCTAAAGGACCCCAGACCTTTCTAGACATTCCCCGGATCCTTCTAAATGAACCCAGACCCTTCTAGGGCCCCCCAGAACCCCTCTAAAAGCCTCCAGACCCTTGTAGAGCCCCCCAGGGACCCTTCTAAATGCCCCCAGACCCTTCAAGAGGCACCCAGGGCCCCTCTTAAGTAACCCCGTCCCTTCTAGAGCAACCCAGGACCCTTCTAAAAGTCCCCAGACCCTTCTAGAGCACCCCAGGACCCTTCTAAAAGCACCCAGACCCTTCTAGAGCCCCCCCCGGACCCATCTAAAAGACCCCAGACCCTTCTAGAGGACCCCAGGACCCTTCTGAAAGCCAGCAGAACATTCTAGAATCACCCAGGACCCTTCTAAAGGCACCCAGACCCTTCTAGAGCCCCCCAGGACACTTCTAAAAGCCCCAAGACCCTTCTAGAGACCCCCAGGACCCTTCTGAAAGCCCCCAGAACATTCTAGAGCCCTCCAGGACCCTTCTAAAAGCACCCAGAATCTTCTAGAGAATCCGAGGACCCTTCTAAAATTCCCCAGACCCTTCTAGAGCCCCCCCGGACCCTTCTAAAAGCACCCAGACCCTTCTAGAGCCACCCAGGACCATTCTAAAAGCACCCAGAACCTTCTAGAGCCCCCCAGGAACCTTCTAAAAGCCCCCAGACCATTCTAGAGCCCCCCAGGACCCTTCTAAAAGCACCCAGACCCTTCTAGAGACCCCCAGGACCCTTCTAAAAGCCCCCAGACCCTTCTAGAGGACACCAGGACCCTTCTGAAAGCCAGCAGAACATTCTAGAGTCACCCAGGACCCTTCTAAAGGCACCCAGACCCTTCTAGAGCCCCCCAGGACCCTTCTAAAAGCCCCCAGACCCATCTAGAGCCACCCAGGACCATTCTAAAAGCCCCCAGACCATTCTAGAGCCCCCCAGGACCCTTCTAAAAGCCCCCAGACCCTTCTAGAGACCCCCAGGACCCTTCTGAAAGCCCCGAGAACATTCTAGAGCCCCCCAGGACCCTTCTAAAAGCCCCCAGACCTTTCTAGAGCATCCGAGGACCCTTCTAAAAGCACCCAGACCCTTTTAGAGCATCCCAGGACCCTTCTAAAAGCCTCCAGACCCTTCTAGAGGCACCTAGGACCCTTCTAAAAGCCCCCAGAAACCTCTAGAGCCACCCAGGACTCTTCTAAAAGCCCCCAGACCCTTCTAGAGCCTACCAGGACCCTTCTAAAAGCACCCAGACCCTTCTAGAGCCCCTCAGGACCATTCTAAATGCCCCCAGACCTTTCTAGACCCTCCCCGGATCCTTCTAAATGAACCCAGACCCTTCTAGGGCCCCCCAGAACCCCTCTAAAAGCCTCCAGACCCTTGTAGAGCCCTCCAGGACCCGTCTAAAAGCGCCCAGACCCTTCTAGACCCTCCCCGGATCCTTCGAAAAGACCCCAGACCCTTCTAGAGCCCCCCAAGACTATTCTATAAGAACCCAGACCCTTCTAGACCCTACCCGGATTATTCTAAAAGCCCCCAGACCCTTCTAGAGCCCAGCAAGACCCTTCTAAAAGCCTCCAGACCCTTCTAGAGCCCCTCAGAACCCTTCTAAAAGCCCCAGACCCTTCTAGAGCCCCCCAGGACTCTTCTAAAAGCCCCCAGACCCATCTTGAGCACCCCAGGACCCTTCTAAAAGCCCCCAGACCCTTCTTGAGCACCCCAGGACCCTTCTAAATGCCCCAGACCCTTCTTGCGGCACCCAGGACCCTTCTACAAGCCCCAGACCCTTCTAGAGCCCCCCAGAACCCTTCTAAAAGCTCCCAGACCTTTATAGATGCCCCCAGGACCCTTCTAAAAGCCCCCAGACCCTTCTAGAGCCCCCCAGGACCCTTCTACAAGCCCCCAGACCCTTCTAGAGCCACCCAGGACCCTTCTAAAAGCACCCAGACCCTTCTAGAGGCCCCCAGGACAAGTCTAAAAGCCTCTAGACCCTTCTAGAGCCCGCCGGGACCTTTCTAAAAGCACCCAGACCCTTCTAGAGGCTCCCCGGACCCTTATAAAAGCACCCCGACCCTTCTAGAGCCTCCCAGTACCCTTCTAAAAGCAACCAGACCCTTCTAGAGAACCCCAGGACTCTTCTAAAAGCCCGAGACCCTTCTAGACCCTCCCCGGATCCCTCTAAAAGCCCCCAGACCCTTCTAGAGCCACCTAGGATCCTTTAAAAAGCACCCAGACCTTTCTAGACAGTCCCCGAATCATTCTAAAAGCCCCCAGACCCTTCTAGAGCCCTTCAGGATCATTCTAAAAGCCCCCAGACCCTTCTAGAGCCCCCCAGTATCATTCCAAAAGCCCCCAGACCCTTCTAGAGCCCCCTAGGACCCATCTAAAAGCCCCCAGACCCTTCTAGAGGCCTCTAGGACCCTTCTAAAAGCCCCCAGACCCTTCTAGACATTCCCCGGATCCTTCGAAAAGACCTCAGACCCTTCTAGAGCCCCCAGGATCATTCTAAAAGCCCCCAGATTCTTTTAGAGCCCCCCAGTACCCTTCTAAAATCCCCTAGACCCTTCTAGAGCCCCCCAGGACCCTTCTAAATGCCCTCAGACCCTTCAAGAGGCACCCAGGGCCCCTCTTAAGTAACCCCGTCCCTTCTAGTGCACCCCAGGACCCTTCTAAAAGCCCCAAGACCCTTCTAGAGCCCCCCCGGACCCTTCTAAAAGACCCCAGACCCTTCTAGAGGACACCAGGACCCTTCTGAAAGCCAGCAGAACATTCTACAGTCACCCAGGACCCTTCTAAAGGCACCCAGACCCTTCTAGAGCCCACCAGGACCCTTCTAAAAGCGCCCAGACCCTTCTAGAGACTCCCAGGACCCTTCTGAAAGCCCCCAAAACATTCTAGAGCCCTCCAGCACCCTTCTACAAGCACCCAGACCCTTCTAGAGCATCCGAGGACCCTTCTAAAATTCCCCAGACCCTTCTAGAGCACCCCAGGACACTTCTAAAAGCCCCCAGACCCTTCTAGAGCCCCACCGGACCATTCTAAAAGCCCCCAGACCCTTCTAGAGCCACCGAGGACCCTTCTAAAAGCACCCAGAACCTTCTAGAGCCCCCCAGGACCCTTCTACAAGCCCCCAGACCCTTCTAGAGCATCCCAGGACCATTCTAAAAGCCCCCAGACCCATCTAGATCCTCCCAGGACCCTTCTAAAAGCTCCCAGACCCTTCTAGAGACCCCCAGGACCCTTCTGAAAGCCCCCAGAACCTTCTAGAACCCTCCAGGACCTTTTAAAAGCCCTCAGACCCTTCTAGAGAATCCGAGGACCCTTCTAAAATTCCCCAGACCCTTCTAGAGCCCCCCCGGACCATTCTAAAAGCCCCCAGACCATTCTAGAGCCCCCCAGGACCCTTATAAAAGTCCCCAGACCATTCTAGAGAACCCCAGGACCCTTCTGAATGCCCCCAGAACATTCTAGAGCCCCCCAGGACCCTTCTAAAAGCCCCCAGACCCTTCTAGAGCCTCCCAGTACCCTTCTAAAAGCAACCAGACCCTTCTAGAGAACCCCAGGACTCTTCTAAAAGCCCGAGACCCTTCTAGACCCTCCCCGGATCCCTCTAAAAGCCCCCAGACCCTTGTAGAGCCACCTAGGATCCTTTAAAAAGCACCCAGACCTTTCTAGACCGTCCCCGGATCATTCTAAAAGCCCCCAGACCCTTCTAGAGCCCCCCAGGATCATTCTAAAAGCACCCAGACCCTTCTAGAGCCCCCCAGGATCATTCCAAAAGCCCCCAGACCCTTCTAGAGCCCCCTAGGACCCATCTAAAAGCCCCCAGACCCTTCTAGAGGCCCCTAGGACCCTTCTAAAAGCCCCCAGACCCTTCTAGACCCTCCCCGGATCCTTCGAAAAGAACCCAGACCCTTCTAGAGCCCCCCAGGATCATTCTAAAAGCCCCCAGACCCTTCTAAAAGCCCCTAGACCCTTCTAGAGCCCCCCAGGACCCTTCTAAATGCCCCCAGACCCTTCAAGAGGCACCCAGGGCCCCTCTTAAGTAACCCCGTCCCTTCTAGAGCACACCAGGACCCTTCTAAAAGTCCCCAGGCCCTTCTAGAGCACCCCAGGACCCTTCTAAAAGCCCCCAGACCCTTCTAGAGAACCCCAGGACCCTTCTGAAAGCCAGCAGAACATTCTAGAGTCACCCAGGACCCTTCTAAAGGCACCCAGACCCTTCTAGAGCCCCCCAGGACCCTTCTAAAAGCGCCCAGACCCTTCTAGAGACTCCCAGGACCCTTCTGAAAGCCCCCAGAACCTTCTAGAGCCCTCCAGGACCCTTCTAAAAGCACCCAGACCCTTCTAGAGCATCCGAGGACCCTTCTAAAATTCCCCAGACCCTTCTAGAGCACCCCAGGACACTTCTAAAAACCCCCAGACCCTTCTAGAGCCCCCCCGGACCCTTCTAAAAGCCCCCAGACCCTTTTAGAGCCACCCAGGACCCTTCTAAAAGCACCCAGAACCTTCTAGAGCCTCCCAGGACCCATCTACTAGCCCCCAGACCCTTCTAGAGCATCCCAGGACCCTTCTAAAAGCCCCCAGACCAATCTAGATCCTCCCAGGACCTTTCTAAAAGCCCCCAGAAAATTCTAGAGCCTCCCAGGACCCTTCTAAAGGCACCCAGACCCTTCTAGAGATCCCCAGGTCCCTTCTAAAAGACCCCAGACCCTTCTAGAGACACCCAGGACCCTTCTGAAAGCCCCCAGAACCTTCTAGAGCCCTCCAGGACCCTTCTAAAAGCCCCCAGACCCTTCTAGAGAATTCGAGGACCCTTCTAAAATTCCCCAGACCCTTCTAGAGCCCCCCCGGACCCTTCTAAAAGCCCCCAGACCCTTCTAGAGCCACCCAGGACCCTTCTAAAAGCCCCCAGACCATTCTAGAGCCCCCCAGGACCCTTCTAAAAGCCCCCAGACCCTTCTAGAGACCCCCAGGACCCTTCTGAAAGCCCCCAGAACATTCTAGAGCCCCCCAGGACCCTTCTAAAAGCCCCCAAACCCTTCTAGAGCATCCGAGGACCCTTCTAAAAGCACCCAGACCCTTCTAGAGCATCCCAGGACCCTTCTAAAAGCCCCCAGACCCTTCTAGAGGCCCCTAGGACCCTTCTAAAACCCCCCAGAACCCTCTAGAGCCACCCAGGACTCTTCTAAAAGCCCCCAGACCCTTCTAGAGCCTCCCAGGACCCTTCTAAAGGCACCCAGACCTTTCTAGACCCTCCCCGGATCATTCTAAAAGCCCCCAGACCCTTCTAGAGCCTCCTAGGACCCATCTAAAAGCCCCAGACCCTTCTAGAGGCCCCTAGGACCCTTCTAAAAGACCCCAGACCCTTCTAGACCCTCCCCGGATCCTTCTAAAAGCCACCAGACCCTTCTAGACCCCCCCAGGATCATTCTAAAAGCCCCCAGACCCTTCTAGAGGCCCCCAGGAACCTTCTAAAAGCACCCAGACCATTCTAGAGCCCACCAGGACCCTTCTAAAGGCCCCCAGACCCTTCAAGAGGCACCCAGGGCCCCTCTTAAGGAACCCCGTCCCTTCTAGAGCACCCCAGGACCCTTCTAAAGGCCCCCAGACCCTTCTAGACCCTCCCCGGATCATTCTAAAAGCCCCCAGATTCTTCTAGAGCCTCCCAGGCCCCTTCTAATAGCCCCCCGAACTTTCTAGACCCTCCCCGGATCCTTCTAAGTGAACCGAGACCTTTCTAGGGCCCCCCAGAACCCCTCTAAAAGCCTCCAGACCATTGTAGAGCCCCCCAGGACCACTCTAATAGTTCTCAGACCCTTCTAGAGGCCCCCAGGACCCTTCTATAAGTCCCCAGACCCTTCTAGAGAACCCCAGGAACCTTCTAAAAGCCCCCAGACCCTTCTAGAGCCTCCCAGGAGCCTTCTAAAAACCCCCAGACCCTTCTAGAGCCCCCCCGGACCACTCTAATAGATCCCAGACCCTTCTAGAGGCCCCCAGGATACTTCTAAATGCCCCCAGACCCTTCTAGAGAACCCCGGGACCCTTCTAAAAGTCCCCAGACCCTTCTAGACCCCCCCAGGACCCTTCTAAAAGCCCCCAGACCCTTCTAGAGCCCCCCATGACCCTTCTGAAAGGCCGCAGACACATCTAGACACTCCCCGGATCTTTCTAAAAGAACCCAGACACTTCTAGAGATCCCCAGGAGCATTCTAAAAGCCCCTAGACCCTTCTAGAGCACTCCAGGACCCTTCTAAAAGCCCCCAGACCCTTCTAGAGCCCCCCAGGGCCCCTCTTAAGGCACCCCGTCCCTTCTAGGACACCCCAGGACCCTTCTTAAAGTCCCCAGACCCTTCTAGAGCCCCCCAGGACCCGTCTAAAAGCGCCCAGACCCTTCTAGACCCTCCCCTGATCATTCTAAAAGACCCCAGACCCTTCTAAAACCTCCCAGGACTATTCTAAAAGAACCCAGACCCTTCTAGACCCTCCCCGGATTATTCTAAAAGCCCCCAGACCCTTCTAGAGCATCCGAGGACCCTTCTAAAATTCCCCAGACCCTTCTAGAGCCCCCCAGGACCACTCTAATAGTTCTCAGACCCTTCTAGAGGCCCCCAGGACCCTTCTATAAGTCCCCAGACCCTTCTAGAGAACCCCAGGAACCTTCTAAAAGCCCCCAGACCCTTCTAGAGCTACCCAGGAGCCTTCTAAAAACCCCCAGACCCTTCTAGAGCCCCCCCGGACCACTCTAACAGATCCCAGACCCTTCTAGAGGCCCCCAGGATACTTCTAAATGCCCCCAGACCCTTCTAGAGAACCCCGGGACCATTCTAAAAGTCCCCAGACCCTTCTAGACCCCCCCAGGACCCTTCTAAAAGCCCCCAGACCCTTCTAAAGCCCCCCATGACCCTTCTGAAAGGCCGCAGACACATCTAGACACTCCCCGGATCTTTCTAAAAGACCCCAGACACTTCTAGAGATCCCCAGGAGCATTCCAAAAGCCCCTAGACCCTTCTAGAGCCTCCTAGGACCCATCTAAAAGCCCCAGACCCTTCTAGAGGCCCCTAGGACCCTTCTAAAAGACCCCAGACCCTTCTAGACCCTCCCCGGATCCTTCTAAAAGCCACCAGACCCTTCTAGACCCCCCCAGGATCATTCTAAAAGCCCCCAGACCCTTCTAGAGCCACCCAGGAACCTTCTAAAAGCACCCAGACCATTCTAGAGCCCACCAGGACCCTTCTAAAGGCCCCCAGACCCTTCAAGAGGCACCCAGGGCCCCTCTTAAGGAACCCCGTCCCTTCTAGAGCACCCCAGGACCCTTCTAAAGGCCCCCAGACCCTTCTATACCCTCCCCGGATCATTCTAAAAGCCCCCAGATTCTTCTAGAGCCTCCCAGGCCCCTTCTAATAGCCCCCCGAACTTTCTAGACCCTCCCCGGATCCTTCTAAATGAACCGAGACCTTTCTAGGGCCCCCCAGAACCCCTCTAAAAGCCTCCAGACCATTGTAGAGCCCCCCAGGACCACTCTAATAGTTCTCAGACCCTTCTAGAGGCCCCCAGGACCCTTCTATAAGTCCCCAGACCCTTCTAGAGAACCCCAGGAACCTTCTAAAAGCCCCCAGACCCTTCTAGAGCCTCCCAGGAGCCTTCTAAAAACCCCCAGACCCTTCTAGAGCCCCCCCGGACCACTCTAATAGATCCCAGACCCTTCTAGAGGCCCCCAGGATACTTCTAAATGCCCCCAGACCCTTCTAGAGAACCCCGGGACCAATCTAAAAGTCCCCAGACCCTTCTAGACCCCCCCAGGACCCTTCTAAAAGCCCCCAGACCCTTCTAGAGCCCCCCATGACCCTTCTGAAAGGCCGCAGACACATCTAGACACTCCCCGGATCTTTCTAAAAGACCCCAGACACTTCTAGAGATCCCCAGGAGCATTCTAAAAGCCCCTAGACCCTTCTAGAGCACTCCAGGACCCTTCTAAAAGCCCCCAGACCCTTCTAGAACACCCCAGGACCCCTCTTAAGGCACCCCGTCCCTTCTAGGACACCCCAGGACCCTTCTTAAAGTCCCCAGACCCTTCTAGAGCACCCCAGGACCCTTCTAAAAGCCCCCAGACCCTTCTATAGCACCCCCGGACCCTTCTAAAAGCCTCCAGACCCTTCTAGTGGACCCCTGGACCCTTCTGAAAGCCCCCAGAGCCTTCTAGAGCATCCCAGGACAGTTCTAAAAGCCCCCAGACCCTTCTAGAGCATCCCAGGACAGTTCTAAAAGCCCCCAGACCCTTCTAGAGCCTCCCAGGACCCTTCTAAAAGCTCCCAGACCCTTCTAGAGACCCCCAGGACCCTTCTAAAAGCCCCCAGACCCTTCTAGAGCCACCCAGGACGCTTCTAAAAGCCCCCAGACCCTTATAGAGACCTCCAGGACCCTTCTAAAAGCACCCAGACCCTTCTAGAGCCCCCCAGGACCCTTCTAAAAGCCCCAGACCCTTCTAGAGCACCCCAGGACCCTTCTAAAAGCCCCCAGACCCTTCTTGAGCCCCCCAGGACCCTTCTAAAAGCACCCAGACCCTTCTAGCGGCACCCAGGACCCTTCTACAAGCCCCCAGACCCTTCTAGAGCCCCCCAGAACCCTTCTAAAAGCTCCCAGAGCTTTCTAGATGCCCCCAGGACCCTTCTAAAAGCCCCCAGACCCTTCTAGAGCCCCCCAGGACCCTTCTACAAGCCCCCAGACCCTTCTAAAGCCACCCAGGACCCTTCTAAAAGCACCCAGACCCTTCTAGAGGCCCCCAGGACCCGTCTAAAAGCCTCTAGACCCTTCTAGAGCCCCCCAGGACCTTTCTAAAAGCACAAAGACCCTTCTAGAGGCTCCCCGGACCCTTATAAAAGCACCCCGACCCTTCTAGAGCCTCCCAGTACCCTTCTAAACGCCCCCAGACCCTTCTAGAGAACACCAGGACCCTTCTAAAAGCCCCCAGACCCTTCTAGACCCTTCCCGGATCCCTCTAAAAGCCCCCAGACCCTTCTAGAGAATCCGAGGACCCTTCTAAAATTCCCCAGACCCTTCTAGAGCCCCCCCGGACCCTTCTAAAAGCCCCCAGACACTCCTAGAGCCACCCAGGACCCTTCTGAAAGCACCCAGAACATTCTAGAGCCCCCCAGGACCCTTCTAAAAGCCCCCAGACCTTTCTAGAGCATCCGAGGACCCTTCTAAAAGCACCCAGACCCTTTTAGAGCATCCCAGGACCCTTCTAAAAGCCCCCAGACCCTTCTAGAGGCCCCTAGGACCCTTCTAAAAGCCCCCAGAACCCTCTAGAGCCACCCAGGACTCTTCTAAAAGCCGAAAGACCCTTCTAGAGCCTACCAGGACCCTTCTAAAAGCACCCAGACCCTTCTAGAGCCCCTCAGGACCATTCTAAATGCCCCCAGACCTTTCTAGACCCTCCCCGGATCCTTCTAAATGAACCCAGACCCTTCTAGGGCCCCCCAGAACCCCTCTAAAAGCCTCCAGACCCTTGTAGAGCCCCCCAGGACCCTTCTAAATGACCCCAGACCCTTCAAGAGGCACCCAGGGCCCCTCTTAAGTAACCCCGTCCCTTCTAGAGCACCCCAGGACCCTTCTAAAAGTCCCCAGACCCTTCTAGAACACCCCAGGACCCTTCTAAAAGCCCCCAGACCCTTCTAGAGCCCCCCCGGACCCTTCTAAAAGCCCCCAGACCCTTCTAGAGCCCCCCCGGACCCTTCTAAAAGCCCCCAGACCCTTCTAGAGCTACCCAGGACCCTTCTAAAAGCACCCAGAACCTTCTAGAGCACCCCAGGACCCTTCTACAAGACCCCAGACCCTTCTAGAGCCTCCCAGGACCCTTCTAAAAGCCCCCAGACCATTCTAGAGCACCCCAGGACCCTTCTAAAAGCCCCCAGACCCTTCTTGAGCCTCCCAGGAGCCTTCTAAAAACCCCCAGACCCTTCTAGAGCCACCCAGGACCTTTCTAAAAGCACCCAGACCCTTCTAGATCCTCCCAGGACCCTTCTAAAAGCCCCCAGACCATTCTAGAGCACCCCAGGACCCTTCTAAAAGCCCACAAACCCTTCTATACCCTCCCCGGATCCTTCTAAAAGCCCCCAGACCCTTCTAGAGCACCCCAGGACCCTTCTGAAAGCCAGCAGAACATTCTAGAGTCACCCAGGACCCTTGTAAAGGCACCCAGACCCTTCTAGAGCACCCCAGAACCCTTCTGAAAGCCCCCAGAACATTCTAGAGCCCCCCAGGACCCTTCTAAAAGCCCCCAGACCTTTCTAGAGCATCCGAGGACCCTTCTAAAAGCACCCAGACCCTTTTAGAGCATCCCAGGACCCTTCTAAAACCCCCCAGACCCTTCTAGAGGCACCTAGGACCCTTCTAAAAGCCCCCAGAACCCATTAGAGCCACCCAGGACTCTTCTAAAAGCCCCCAGACCCTTCTAGAGCCCCTCATTACCATTCTAAAGGCCCCCAGACCTTTCTAGACCCTCCCCGGATCCTTCTAAATGAACCCAGACCCTTCTAGGGCCCCCCAGAACCCCTCTAAAAGCCTCCAGACCCTTGTAGAGCCCTCCAGGACCCGTCTAAAAGCGCCCAGACCCTTCTAGACCCTCCCCGGATCCTTCGAAAAGACCCCAGACCCTTATAGAGCCCCCCCGGACTATTCTATAAGAACCCAGACCCTTCTAGACCCTACCCGGATTATTCTAAAAGCCCCCAGACCCTTCTAGAGCCCAGCAAGACCCTTCTAAAAGCCTCCAGACCCTTCTAGAGCCCCTAAGAACCCTTCTAAATGCCCCCAGACCCTTCTAGAGAAGCCCAGGACCCATCTAAAAGCCCCCAGATCCTTCTAGAGGCCTTCAGGACCCTTCTAAAAGCACCCAGACCTTTCTAGAGCATTCGAGGACCCTTCTAAAATTCCCCAGACCCTTCTAGAACACCCCAGGACACTTCTAAAAGCCCCCAGACCCTTCTAGAGCCACCCAGGACCCTTCTAAAAGCACCCAGAACCTTCTAGAGCCCCCCAGGACCCATCTACAAGCCCCCAGACCCTTCTAGAGCATCCCAGGACCCTTCGAAAAGCCCCCAGACCCATCTAGATCCTCCCAGGACCTTTCTAAAAGCCCCCAGACCCTTCTAGAGCCTCCCAGGACCCTTCTAAAAGCCCCTAGACCCTTCTAGAGCCCCCCAGGACCCTTCTAAATGCCCCCAGACCCTTCAAGAGGCACCCAGGGCCCCTCTTAATGAACCCCGTCCCTTCTAGAGCACCCCAGGACCCTTCTAAAAGTCCCCAGGCCCTTCTAGAACACCCCAGGACCCTTCTAAAAGCCCCCAGACCCTTCTAGAGCCCCCCCGGACCCTTCTAAAAGACCCCAGAACCTTCTAGAGCCCCCCAGGACCCTTCTGAAAGCCAGCAGAACATTCTAGAGTCACCCAGGACCCTTCTAAAGGCACCCAGACCCTTCTAGAGCCCCTCAGGACCCTTCTAAAAGCGCCCAGACCCTTCTAGAGACTCCCAGGACCCTTCTGAAAGCCCCCAGAACCTTCTAGAGCCCTCCAGGACCCTTCTAAAAGCACCCAGACCCTTCTAGAGCATCCGAGGACCCTTCTAAAATTCCCCAGACCCTTCTAGAGCACCCCAGGACAATTCTAAAAGCCCCCAGACCCTTCTAGAGCCACCCAGGACGCTTCTAAAAGCCCCCAGACCCTTATAGAGACCTCCAGGACCCTTCTAAAAGCACCCAGACCCTTCTAGAGCCCCCCAGGACCCTTCTAAAAGCCCCCAGACCCTTCTAGAGCACCCCAGGACCCTTCTAAAAGCCCCCAGACCCTTCTTGAGCCCCCCAGGACCCTTCTAAAAGCACCCAGACCCTTCTAGCGGCACCCAGGACCCTTCTACAAGCCCCCAGACCCTTCTAGAGCCCCCCAGAACCCTTCTAAAAGCTCCCAGAGCTTTCTAGATGCCCCCAGGACCCTTCTAAAAGACCCCAGACCCTTCTAGAGCCCCCCAGGACCCTTCTACAAGCCCCCAGACCCTTCTAAAGCCACCCAGGACCCTTCTAAAAGCACCCAGACCCTTCTAGAGGCCCCCAGGACCCGTCTAAAAGCCTCTAGACCCTTCTAGAGCCCCCCAGGACCTTTCTAAAAGCACAAAGACCCTTCTAGAGGCTCCCCGGACCCTTATAAAAGCACCCCGACCCTTCTAGAGCCTCCCAGTACCCTTCTAAACGCCCCCAGACCCTTCTAGAGAACACCAGGACCCTTCTAAAAGCCCCCAGACCCTTCTAGACCCTTCCCGGATCCCTCTAAAAGCCCCCAGACCCTTCTAGAGAATCCGAGGACCCTTCTAAAATTCCCCAGACCCTTCTAGAGCCCCCCCGGACCCTTCTAAAAGCCCCCAGACACTCCTAGAGCCACCCAGGACCCTTCTGAAAGCACCCAGAACATTCTAGAGCCCCCCAGGACCCTTCTAAAAGCCCCCAGACCTTTCTAGAGCATCCGAGGACCCTTCTAAAAGCACCCAGACCCTTTTAGAGCATCCCAGGACCCTTCTAAAAGCCCCCAGACCCTTCTAGAGGCCCCTAGGACCCTTCTAAAAGCCCCCAGAACCCTCTAGAGCCACCCAGGACTCTTCTAAAAGCCGAAAGACCCTTCTAGAGCCTACCAGGACCCTTCTAAAAGCACCCAGACCCTTCTAGAGCCCCTCAGGACCATTCTAAATGCCCCCAGACCTTTCTAGACCCTCCCCGGATCCTTCTAAATGAACCCAGACCCTTCTAGGGCCCCCCAGAACCCCTCTAAAAGCCTCCAGACCCTTGTAGAGCCCCCCAGGACCCTTCTAAATGACCCCAGACCCTTCAAGAGGCACCCAGGGCCCCTCTTAAGTAACCCCGTCCCTTCTAGAGCACCCCAGGACCCTTCTAAAAGTCCCCAGACCCTTCTAGAGCACCCCAGGACCCTTCTAAAAGGCCCCAGACCCTTCTAGAGCCCCCCCGGACCCTTCTAAAAGCCCCCAGACCCTTCTAGAGCCCCCCCGGACCCTTCTAAAAGCCCCCAGACCCTTCTAGAGCTACCCAGGACCCTTCTAAAAGCACCCAGAACCTTCTAGAGCACCCCAGGACCCTTCTACAAGACCCCAGACCCTTCTAGAGCCTCCCAGGACCCTTCTAAAAGCCCCCAGACCATTCTAGAGCACCCCAGGACCCTTCTAAAAGCCCCCAGACCCTTCTTGAGCCTCCCAGGAGCCTTCTAAAAACCCCCAGACCCTTCTAGAGCCACCCAGGACCTTTCTAAAAGCACCCAGACCCTTCTAGATCCTCCCAGGACCCTTCTAAAAGCCCCCAGACCATTCTAGAGCACCCCAGGACCCTTCTAAAAGCCCACAAACCCTTCTATACCCTCCCCGGATCCTTCTAAAAGCCCCCAGACCCTTCTAGAGCACCCCAGGACCCTTCTGAAAGCCAGCAGAACATTCTAGAGTCACCCAGGACCCTTGTAAAGGCACCCAGACCCTTCTAGAGCACCCCAGAACCCTTCTGAAAGCCCCCAGAACATTCTAGAGCCCCCCAGGACCCTTCTAAAAGCCCCCAGACCTTTCTAGAGCATCCGAGGACCCTTCTAAAAGCACCCAGACCCTTTTAGAGCATCCCAGGACCCTTCTAAAAGCCCCCAGACCCTTCTAGAGGCCCCTAGGACCCTTCTAAAAGCCCCCAGAACCCCTCTAGAGCCACCCAGGCTCTTCTAAAAGCCGAAAGACCCTTCTAGAGCCTACCAGGACCCTTCTAAAAGCACCCAGACCCTTCTAGAGCCCCTCAGGACCATTCTAAATGCCCCCAGACCTTTCTAGACCCTCCCCGGATCCTTCTAAATGAACCCAGACCCTTCTAGGGCCCCCCAGAACCCCTCTAAAAGCCTCCAGACCCTTGTAGAGCCCCCCAGGACCCTTCTAAATGACCCCAGACCCTTCAAGAGGCACCCAGGGCCCCTCTTAAGTAACCCCGTCCCTTCTAGAGCACCCCAGGACCCTTCTAAAAGTCCCCAGACCCTTCTAGAGCACCCCAGGACCCTTCTAAAAGCCCCCAGACCCTTCTAGAGCCCCCCCGGACCCTTCTAAAAGCCCCCAGACCCTTCTAGAGCCCCCCCGGACCCTTCTAAAAGCCCCCAGACCCTTCTAGAGCTACCCAGGACCCTTCTAAAAGCACCCAGAACCTTCTAGAGCACCCCAGGACCCTTCTACAAGACCCCAGACCCTTCTAGAGCCTCCCAGGACCCTTCTAAAAGCCCCCAGACCATTCTAGAGCACCCCAGGACCCTTCTAAAAGCCCCCAGACCCTTCTTGAGCCTCCCAGGAGCCTTCTAAAAACCCCCAGACCCTTCTAGAGCCACCCAGGACCTTTCTAAAAGCACCCAGACCCTTCTAGATCCTCCCAGGACCCTTCTAAAAGCCCCCAGACCATTCTAGAGCACCCCAGGACCCTTCTAAAAGCCCACAAACCCTTCTATACCCTCCCCGGATCCTTCTAAAAGCCCCCAGACCCTTCTAGAGCACCCCAGGACCCTTCTGAAAGCCAGCAGAACATTCTAGAGTCACCCAGGACCCTTGTAAAGGCACCCAGACCCTTCTAGAGCACCCCAGAACCCTTCTGAAAGCCCCCAGAACATTCTAGAGCCCCCCAGGACCCTTCTAAAAGCCCCCAGACCTTTCTAGAGCATCCGAGGACCCTTCTAAAAGCACCCAGACCCTTTTAGAGCATCCCAGGACCCTTCTAAAACCCCCCAGACCCTTCTAGAGGCACCTAGGACCCTTCTAAAAGCCCCCAGAACCCATTAGAGCCACCCAGGACTCTTCTAAAAGCCCCCAGACCCTTCTAGAGCCCCTCATTACCATTCTAAAGGCCCCCAGACCTTTCTAGACCCTCCCCGGATCCTTCTAAATGAACCCAGACCCTTCTAGGGCCCCCCAGAACCCCTCTAAAAGCCTCCAGACCCTTGTAGAGCCCTCCAGGACCCGTCTAAAAGCGCCCAGACCCTTCTAGACCCTCCCCGGATCCTTCGAAAAGACCCCAGACCCTTATAGAGCCCCCCAGGACTATTCTATAAGAACCCAGACCCTTCTAGACCCTACCCGGATTATTCTAAAAGCCCCCAGACACTTCTAGAGCCCAGCAAGACCCTTCTAAAAGCCTCCAGACCCTTCTAGAGCCCCTAAGAACCCTTCTAAATGCCCCCAGACCCTTCTAGAGAAGCCCAGGACCCATCTAAAAGCCCCCAGATCCTTCTAGAGGCCTTCAGGACCCTTCTAAAAGCACCCAGACCTTTCTAGAGCATTCGAGGACCCTTCTAAAATTCCCCAGACCCTTCTAGAACACCCCAGGACACTTCTAAAAGCCCCCAGACCCTTCTAGAGCCACCCAGGACCCTTCTAAAAGCACCCAGAACCTTCTAGAGCCCCCCAGGACCCATCTACAAGCCCCCAGACCCTTCTAGAGCATCCCAGGACCCTTCGAAAAGCCCCCAGACCCATCTAGATCCTCCCAGGACCTTTCTAAAAGCCCCCAGACCCTTCTAGAGCCTCCCAGGACCCTTCTAAAAGCCCCTAGACCCTTCTAGAGCCCCCCAGGACCCTTCTAAATGCCCCCAGACCCTTCAAGAGGCACCCAGGGCCCCTCTTAAAGAACCCCGTCCCTTCTAGAGCACCCCAGGACCCTTCTAAAAGTCCCCAGGCCCTTCTAGAACACCCCCGGACCCTTCTAAAAGCCCCCAGACCCTTCTAGAGCCACCCAGGACCCTTCTAAAAGACCCCAGAACCTTCTAGAGCCCCCCAGGACCCTTCTGAAAGCCAGCAGAACATTCTAGAGTCACCCAGGACCCTTCTAAAGGCACCCAGACCCTTCTAGAGCCCCTCAGGACCCTTCTAAAAGCGCCCAGACGCTTCTAGAGACTCCCAGGACCCTTCTGAAAGCCCCCAGAACCTTCTAGAGCCCTCCAAGACCTTCTAAAAGCACCCAGACCCTTCTAGAGCATCCGAGGACCCTTCTAAAATTCCCCAGACCCTTCTAGAGCACCCCAGGACACTTCTAAAAGCCCCCAGACCCTTCTAGAGCCCCCCCGGACCCTTCTAAAAGCCCCCAGACCCTTCTAGAGCATCCCAGGACCCTTTTAAAAGCCCCCAGACCCTTCTAGAGCCCCCCAGGACCCTTCTAAAAGCCCCCAGACCCTTCTTGAGCACCCCAGGACCCTTCTAAATGCCCCCAGACCCTTCTAGCGGCACCCAGGACCCTTCTACAAGACCCCAGACCCTTCTAGAGCCCCCCAGAACCCTTCTAAAAGCTCCCAGACCTTTCTAGATGCCCCCAGGACCCTTCTAAAAGCCCCCAGACCCTTCTAGAGCCCCCCAGGACCCTTCTACAAGCCCCCAGACCCTTCTAAAGCCACCCAGGACCCTTCTAAAAGCACCCAGACCCTTCTAGAGGCCCCCAGGACCCGTCTAAAAGCCTCTAGACCCTTCTAGAGCCCCCCAGGACCTTTCTAAAAGCACCCAGACCCTTCTAGAGGCTCCCCGGACCCTTATAAAAGCACCCCGACCCTTCTAGAGCCTCCCAGTACCCTTCTAAACGCCCCCAGACCCTTCTAGAGAACACCAGGACTCTTCTAAAAGCCCCCAGACCCTTCTAGACCCTCCCCGGATCCCTCTAAAGGCCCCCAGACCCTTCTAGAGAATCCGAGGACCCTTCTAAAATTCCCCAGACCCTTCTAGAGCCCCCCCGGACCCTTCTAAAAGCCCCCAGACACTCCTAGAGCCACCCAGGACCCTTCTGAAAGCACCCAGAACATTCTAGAGCCCCCCAGGACCCTTCTAAAAGCCCCCAGACCTTTCTAGAGCATCCGAGGACCCTTCTAAAAGCACCCAGACCCTTTTAGAGCATCCCAGGACCATTCTAAAAGCCCCCAGACCCTTCTAGAGGCCCCTAGGACCCTTCTAAAAGCCCCAGAACCCTCTAGAGCCACCCAGGACTCTTCTAAAAGCCCAAAGACCCTTCTAGAGCCTACCAGGACCCTTCTAAAAGCACCCAGACCCTTCTAGAGCCCCTCAGGACCATTCTAAATGACCCCAGACCTTTCTAGACCCTCCCCGGATCCTTCTAAATGAACCCAGACCCTTCTAGGGCCCCCCAGAACCCCTCTAAAAGCCTCCAGACCCTTGTAGAGCCCCCCAGGACCCTTCTAAATGACCCCAGACCCTTCAAGAGGCACCCAGGGCCCCTCTTAAGTAACCCCGTCCCTTCTAGAGCACCCCAGGACCCTTCTAAAAGTCCCCAGACCCTTCTAGAGCCCTCCAGGACCCTTCTAAAAGCACCCAGACCCTTCTAGAGCATCCGAGGACCCTTCTAAAAGCCCCCAGACCCTTCTAGAGCCCCCCCGGACCCTTCTAAAAGCCCCCAGACCCTTCTAGAGCCCCCCCGGACCCTTCTAAAACCCCCCAGACCCTTCTAGAGCCACCCAGGACCCTTCTAAAAGCACCCAGAACCTTCTAGAGCCCCCCAGGACCCATCTACAAGCCCCCAGACCCTTCTAGAGCATCCCAGGACCCTTCTAAAAGCCCCCAGACCCGTCTAGAGCCCCCCAGGACCCTTCTAAAAGCCCCCAGACCCTTCTTGAGCACCCCAGGACCCTTCTAAATGCCCCCAGACCCTTCTAGAGAACCCCAGGACCCTTCTACAAGCCCCCAGACCCTTCTAGAGCCCCCCAGAACCCTTCTAAAAGCTCCCAGACCTTTATAGATGCCCCCAGGACCCTTCTAAAAGCCCCCAGACCCTTCTAGAGCCCCCCAGGACCCTTCTAAAAGCCCCCAGACCCTTCTAGAGCCACCCAGGACCCTTCTAAAAGCACCCAGACCCTTCTAGAGGCCCTCAGGACAAGTCTAAAAGACTCTAGACCCTTCTAGAGCCCCCCGGGACCTTTCTAAAAGCACCCAGACCCTTCTAGAGGCTCCCCGGACCCTTATAAAAGCACCCCGACCCTTCTAGAGCCTCCCAGTACCCTTCTAAAAGCAACCAGACCCTTCTAGAGAACCCCAGGACTCTTCTAAAAGCCCGAGACCCTTCTAGACCCTCCCCGGATCCCTCTAAAAGCCCCCAGACCCTTGTAGAGCCACCTAGGATCCTTTAAAAAGCACCCAGACCTTTCTAGACCGTCCCCGAATCATTCTAAAAGCCCCCAGACCCTTCTAGAGCCCCCCAGGATCATTCTAAAAGCCCCCAGACCCTTCTAGAGCCCCCCAGTATCATTCCAAAAGCCCCCAGACACTTCTAGAGCCCCCTAGGACCCATCTAAAAGCCCCCAGACCCTTCTAGAGTCCCCTAGGACCCTTCTAAAAGCCCCCAGACACTTCTAGACCCTCCCCGGATCCTTCTAATAGCCCCCAGACCCTTCTAGAGCCCCCCAGGACCCTTCTAAAAGCCCCCGGACCCTTCTAGATGCCCCCAGGACCCTTCTAAAAGCCACCAGACCCTCCTAGAGCCAACCAGGACCCTTCTAAAAGCCACCAGACCCTCCTAGAGCCAACCAGGACCCTTCTAAAAGCTCCCAAACCCTTTTAGAGCCTCCCAGGACCCTTTTT